>CAJNRD030001122.1:23292935-23415491 GCA_905319865.3 Cotesia congregata | reverse complement strand
TATATATATATATATATATATATATATATATATATATATTCAAATTTCTATCCACTCAAAGTTACTATTCAATCTAAATTTAGTTTGCAAAATTATCTGATTTAATTGTTTTATTCTTCTTTTATGTACATCTCGAATAATAGATTATTTTGTGTTTCAATTCACTGAATTTCTTTTTATTCTTCAACACTACAATTTTTATTTCTTTTTCCATAATTTGGCTTAACAGATATTAAATTCGCTGTGAGCTTCTTACTTTATATTCATTTATAAAATGTAATCGTTTTAACATAACAAATATTTTTCGAAAGTATGTAAAGCTTAGGAAAAAATGATATGACAAAAACAGAGCTTCAGTTGTTAAACAGTAAAGTAAAACTTTTTATCCTTTGAGTTCGAACAGGTTTGTTTTTGTACAGATTACCTTACCCGAAGAAAACTTTCAATGCTCATACACATAAACACAAAACACAAATATCCTGTAAGATAATATATGTTTTGTAGTTGACAGATACCTTTCTTATTCAGCAAAATACAAAAGTCACAAACTGTAATAAGTTTTGCTTAAAAAAAAATGTTCTATCATATTTTTTTTTTTTTTTTTTTTTATAGAAAAAATAAAATTTATCGACTTTTAGAGTTTGGCAATTAACAAAATTATTGTTGGAAAAATAATTAAACAACAAGTGTATATAAATATTATTGGATGACATGGAATCTGACTATGGATTATATATGTTTATGATTATTTATTTGAAAATATATACATTTTCCGTGTCATACATCGTAATATATAAATGTCAAATGGATCATCTACAATGATATGGAAATTTCCAATGGGAATAGATGTTTCATATATAAAATTTAAGCTTGATATGTTCAACTTTTTTCCGAGAAATAAAAAAGGACATCGAAATATATTTCAAGAAAAGTCAAACATACATTTTATAAATATATGTAAAAACTTTTTGTTTATAACTCTTCGGTATGATCGAATACATTTATATATCGGAAAATTTTAAATTAAAAACATTTATAATAATAATTCAGTTGTCTAGCTAGCATCAGACATATTATTGTTGAGGATATAGTAGATGACTGATGACTTAAAATAAAAGTTGGAATGAGTGGATCGGGTGGAGCGACAGCTGTTGTAATAACATCTTGAGTTAAGCGAGAAGAATTAAAGGATGAGAAGAAGCATCCCGCAGCATCCCACAGCATCGATAAAGTATAAAGAAGCCGAAGAAGAAGAAAAATCTCTGAAGAAGTAAACTCGAAAAAACAAAAAAACCCGAAAGAAATAAGTATACGGTTGCTGGGAGAGAAGATGAGCAAGAAAATGAGATAACTCGTCCAGTATTGGACTCTCTAGCTGAACTAGTCTCAGTTTGCCATGATGCCTTGATGCCTTGATGCTTTGATGCCATCATCGACATTCCGCGAAGGGAGAGTCGTGTGTATAGTGTACGCTTCGGCTTTTCAGACCCGAGACTTCTGGGTTCTGGGAAGAAACTTGCTGTGGCTTCAATATCCTTTTTCAATAGTTATACTCAACAGCAGCAGCAGCAGCAGCAGCCGCCTCGCCAATCTACTTTAATACTCTGGATATGTATTCTACACGGAATTGAATATGTTTATGTGTTTATGTGTTGTGAAGTAAAGGATCAACACACATACTTGGACATCAAAGTGGTGACATGCGTTATTGCGCTGTGTCGTCCGCTGTGTTGTAGTTGTATATAGTATAACATTACATTATATACCAGAGCAATCCAACTTCTGGATGGTTGGAGCCTTCGCGTGTCTTGGATCCATTACAAAATTATTGTCGCTGGGTGATGGCGATGGTGCTGCTGCCCGGCTGAAAACTTTTCCAAGGGATTGCCATTCCCTGGTCGTCTCTTTCCGTTCTGTAACACTAAATACTTACTGGACGACGCGTGACCAAGGCCATCTCCATTTATTGTCCGATAATGCATCACACAGGACAAGAAAGACCTACATAAATAAATAAATAAATAAATAAATAAATAAATAAATAAATGCATGTCCTTTATTTTATACCTCAATAGCTCGACAATTATTCTTATGAATAAATACCTCATCAGTATTTATTTTTTATTTAGCCGTTCATTATCCTTTATATTATAAATTACCGATAATGACTTTTATTTTTTTAATGTCCAGTTAAACAAAGGTGTCTTTCATTGTCACTTAATTTACCTACGCAGGATAAAAAAGATTAAATTGTCAAGAATAAAAGTTGAAATGAGCTGCCCGCAGACGGAGATTAAGAATAAGAATAATAAGAATAAGGATGCAAAGGAGCGAGAGCAGGAGCAGGAGCAGGAGCAGTGTGATTGCGTGTTTTGTTACAATAGAACCAACCCGGGCGTGTAATGCGATTCGAAGCGGAACGGAACAGTGAGTTGGACACACGGGCCTGCACTCTTGACGTTCCGTAAAATTGCCGCGGGCACTTTCAGCAAACGTAAATTCTTTTATGCTCGGTGAGCATCGTAAGACACTCATAGATCCTCTTATTTCATTGTTTTTTAATTTTATTTCATGTTTTTTTTTTAAAAGGTACTTACTGCGTTACTGTCATTACACACTGTTTAGGTGGGTTGTTGTCTTTGTCGAAGAAACGAAATAAATTCAAAGATTACTTTAAAAACCCGAGAAAAAAGAAATGAGTAGAGAATTATTGCGAGTACTGAAAAACGAAAGGATGATTTAACATCGCTGTAACTTTAAGATATTATTATAAGGGGACAAACCGAGTAAAGAGAGAAATTGAGTGCTCAGCGATGACTACTTTGGGGTATAACGTCATAGCAGAACCAGAAGCAAAACTAGAAGCAGTAGCAGTACCAGCAATAATGTCACCGTCAGCATTTTTACTCTTTCACATTGTCTGGCCCGCGGGAAAATGCTGCTGCTGGTGGTATGATTCGCTTCGTCGTTCTCTATGCCTCGTTATATTGCCGACGAGTGGAAAATCGCGGGCTCTTTCAATTCAATCGTCAGTTTCTCTTTCTCGTCACCGCGTAATTGCCGTCGAATGTCCCTCATTCTGACATTATTTCTTCTTTTTTTATTATACTTTATTTTTTTTTTTTTTTTTTTAACGATCTATCATCACGTCACGATTCAACTCGTTTCAAGTAACTTCCAATTGCTACTCTTAATTGCTCAAATCATCCCTCATTTCTTCTTCTTTAATTTCCTTTTACAGCTTTCTATTTATTTGTCCTTTTTAAATTATTAATTGTTAATTATTAATAATTTCTCTTACTTTTCATTGTTTAATAATTAATGTTGAGCGCTTTATCCTATTATACACATGTAGAAGTCTAGAACAGATCAATTATTTTACCAAGAGCTGGCTCACAAGAGTTTCAAGAGCTTTAGAGCTTTTCAGTTTCAAATCTACCATTGTTTTTCTCTTTTCACTCTGTTCAGTAACATTTTAATGTTTTTAAATAAATTAATTAATTATCTTTTATAAGATTAATTTAAACAAAAAAAATTTATGATTGCCAGATTAGAATGAGTAGCCGTATTAAACATTGTAAAATGATGTCTGGTAAATTGTTAATGCGGTCTAATCTTTCAAAATCAGCTTAAAAGTACAACCACTCGGTATAATATTAGTAGTCTTCTTTCGTCAGCTTAAAACAACTTTCTTAATTTCTTTTTATCCTTTTGCAAACAGCCATCAGAGAAGTAAAAGGATTATAAATTAAGTTGTATAGAGTTTTTATTTTAAACCATACCAAAGAGCATCAGTGCATTGAACATACATGTATACATATATATATATATATATATATATATATAAATAAACAAGAGTAAATCGGAATATTCATAGGACAGAAGTTTAGTGGAGAGCATCGGTACTTAATTCTTGGCATACACGCATTGATCTTGTAAATAAACACGCGTTGTCGCCGTGATCCGTGATACACCAGACAATGCGACAAGAGAGAGGTATTACAAGGACAAGGTATTGTTGCAAACAACAGCCATCATTATATATACATATAGTTTGCAATCCAACAAACGCGACGAACATTTCCACCAGCACGAAGAAATCGATCGAACCGTCAACGACCTGTTCACTGGAGCGTGTCTATGATCGGGTTGAGAGACGCGGCTACATTACACACATATATATATATATATATATATATATAAACACTAGTCCGCAGTAAGTTAATGTTGCGGACTCAAATACCGGTCCGTTTCCTACACGTATATACATTACAGCAATTTTAAGTAGTATTAGTCAGGAGCGGGCTGCCAAGAAGAAGAAGAAGAAGAAGAAGATTGAAGAAAGATCTGGTGGTTAGGTAGTGTGGTTAGATGGTGCTGATGCCCCTGGCTTCCGTGTAGCCTACACCTATACATCCACGCACTTGCACGGTAGTATTGTAATCCAGGTTGGATAGAGAGAATCATCAACATCATCTGGGGTCCAGTTTCACAAGTAAAAGGAACGAGAATGAGAATTGGAATGGGAAAGGAACAAGTGCTGCAAATCGAAGAAATAAAGTATTGTGACATAGACATCCAGCGGTCGGTGGTGGTAGTGGTGGTAGCCGAGTTGCCAGGATAAGAATAAGAAGAATAAGAAGATGAAAAGGAGAGGTCGATGGGGCTTAAGATCCCCCAGGGCTCCAGGCTCGAGAGTTGTTTTCTTGGGTAGAGAGCGTTCCTCTTGCTCGGGTGGCTCCGCGGAGCTTCGGGCGAGCTCGGGCACGCGAGGACCACGCGCATCAAGGTCGCGGCCGTCTACCTTTACTTGGATGCTCACCAGCAAGTGAATGCATTGCGCGTGGCCAGGATAACCCAACGTTTGTCTGTGTGTTGGTGATGCTGATGCTGAAGTTGCTGTATGTTGCTGTGTGGGGGATACTGGTACGGGTACGCTTCCTATCCAAAGAAACAAACACAATATTATATAGGAGTTCACACGATAGATATCTGACCGCTTAGCTTGCGGAACCGGCTGACTAGTTTCAGCCCAGCTCTACCACTCTGCTCAATCGTTAGTATCTGCGTCTATCAAGTGGCAAAGAGAACAAGAGAAGAGCTTTGGACCTTTCTCCTTGTATCCACTCTCCGCTGGATTATAATAGCCCTCAAGGTGCTTTCGGTCCAGAACTAATCGTCGAAATAAACTCGACAGTATATGTAGACGTATAAAGTGTTGTGTAGCTCTTTGTTTTTTATCTTTCTCTTGGTATAATATACAGACACTGGTTATAGTGGAGTCTGAGCAGCCACCTGCTCATCGGACATGATGAGGTCGATGCTTTGCTCCCAGCTCCCAGCTTCAGCCTCCGCTACTCTTTTATTCTCTTTGTACAATAAAAACAATAATGATAATAATGATATATATATATATATCTCTGATGATACACATGTGTGTGTGTGTGTGTGTGTGTGTGTGTGTGTGTGTGTGTGTGTGTATGTACGTTCACCAGATGATGTATACGGTTGAACAAATACTTGTTATCGGAGGAATACATGAGGAACTGGTAGCGCACGTCACGTTATTTGGGGAAAATTAGACCGCCGAGTTGATTGTGAGATTGCACAATTGTGTTCAGCTCGTTGAGGTGGAATTGAACTGTCGACAGTTAATAAAGCTCTCTCTACGAGAGCTAAAGTCCATTCTCCTATATGTTTATCTTTTCATCATAATCAAATATTATATTACTTTCTTTATTTTATTATATAATCCATCGATTTGATAATAAATTATAGAGATACCTTTTATTTTGGATATGCTTTATTTAAAAACATTTATTAGTTTTTTCTTAATCATAAATCAAACGAATACAGCTTTATTTAAATAAAGTTAAAATTACTTTGATAAACTCAATGAATTTTTTAAATAAAAATGTTCTTAATAGTATTATTTTTTTGCTCGAGTGTAGTACTAAGTACTGCTGTTAATTTGGCACATCTTTGAGTTAATAACAATCCAGAAAAATGTTGAGTCGATTGACGAACTATGCCTAATGCCTAATACCAGTTGTAGCAGTTAACCAGTGGCTGAGGTTGCTCGACAACCAACTTCCTTTCTTAGCTATAGTGAAATCCGGTTTAGTTGTGGACTGCAACAAACATCTTTTACGTATTTCTTGCTGGTATGTCGATTACAGGCTGCTCGTTCAAAACTCCACCTATTTTCCCGTATCGATATATATATATATATATATGTATTTAATTAAGATCATTAAAGTAATTTTACTTGATAAATAAAAATAACAAATTCTTTATAGCGAAATAGTTTGTTTTTGTCGCGAAAAGTAGCATCAACTTTTTTTTAAAACCAACAAATATAATTGTTTTTACTAATTTAGTTTAGTCTGAGGGATTTATTTTAATAAGCAAAAAAAGTTGTAAGAGCACCACAACATAGGTTTTGAAACTCTCATATGTCATTGTGATGTGTTAACGCGGCAGAGTACGTGTAGTGTTCATGTTCATGTTGATGTTCATGAATAGAGAAGAGACGACGTATGTTTGTGAGTGAAGGAGCAAGAGAATCAGAATGAGATAACTAAAGAGAGAGAGAGAGAGAGGGAGGTATAAAAGTAAAGAGACATTGCAGTGAACATACCTGGTGACTGGTCCCCTGAGATTTTAATGGATTTCGAAGGTACTCGAGAGGAATTAAATGTCAAGCGTAGTTGAAAAGAGGGTGGTTGAGGGTTGGGAGCTACTTCAAACCATGGAGGCATACGCCAAGACAAAGAAATACAACCTTATTCTATTCTGTATTGTGTATATAATATAAAATAGACGATACAGAGTTTGTACAGACACTTGTACTTCCGAGTGTCGATGTGCTGGTGTGAACTAGAGAACTAGACTCGCAACAGCTTGCCCATAGTTCACCGGGCTACCCCTTCAACAACTTTCCGTGAATTTTAATGCGGTTACTATTTCGTGGCAACCTAATACGCACATTTATCTCTCTATTTTATAATTATTATTATTATTATTATTACTACTATTGCTGTCGAGTTTATTTAATTATTTATCTTTAAATATTGTTAAACGTTAATTCACCGGCTGTTTAATTAAATTATCCGGAACAAAAGAACAACTTTTAAAAGTTAGAGAGAGAAAAATCGCAGGAAGCTCAACAGCTCGAATAACTCCGAGCTTTATAATTTTATTAATTTTTTATACATTCCTCGGTTTTATGAATTTAACAACTGTAAATTTAAATTTAAATAAACGATCCTTGAATTATAAAGCGACCAGCTATTGCATAATAATAATAATAATAATAATAATAATAATAATATTATTACATTAATTATTTGTGAGCGATGCCTCAAGGTCTGACTTTCTCCTGGACTTTCTACTCGAGTGCATGAGACCAATTTTTAACATGCACCGCCGTATCTTTAAATAGTAAATTGACAATATTCGATCGATAATCATTGATAGAGTAAAGCGGTTGAGGTTAAATTGATAAATTATTAACGGAGAATTTGTCTGGAGTAGTTAAAAATGTAGTTAGAGTTGTAACTTTTGCTGGCAGCAGCCATTTGAATTCATCCAGAGTTTCTGTTCAATCCAGGATTTAGATTATCCGATTTTAATTTTGGTTCAGGAGTATGCGGATCTATTCGGCTGTACGTCACTCACTGGGTTTCGGGCTGGTGTAAGTGTAATAAATAGAGGACAGAGACCCGGGTTGCTACCGTAAGCTGAGTGAATAAGAGAGAACAAACGAGCCCTCAGGCTGGGCAGGTTGTAGCTGTAATATAATACAGCAGCAACAGCCTCGCTGTACCTTCTATCCTCCTCTCTTGTCTGTCTATGTAATATGTAATATGTAATATGTAATGTGTGGATGTATCTGTTGGTAGCTTCTCCCATTACCATTACCATTACATCTTCAATGATATTTTTACGTAAAGTTCTGGAGAGCGCCACGCCAACACCACTATCCAGGTAGAGAAGCTGCGCTGATGGGTATTAAAGTATAAGAACTGTAGAGCGTCCTTTACTACCAAGGCTCTCAACACACTTACTACACACACACTAAGAGCACCAAGAGTTGAGGATATATTATTAAAAAAGAACGACAGGAAGCATATCCAAGTGTACCCTTTGTTCTCGTTTAAAGAAATTAATGGCCGGTTTACTGAAACCCTCGAGGATCTCTCAGAGTACAACAACTTTTAATTGAACCGAAGCCGTATTGGATTAATAATATTGTAATTATATATAGAAAATAAATACGGTAGAAAAATGAGAGAATTAAAAGTGAGAAAAGACAATTGAAGAAATACGTCATAGGGATGATGTATGAATTATGATGGTGCAGTCGAGCAGTCTCTTGTATATATTATATACTCGTAAAATGTACAAGAGGGCTCACTAGCACGTAAAATTGTGCATAAAAAGGGATAGGAGGTTCCGTACTGGGAATACCACCACATATATACATAGACACTCAAAAGTGTTTGCTCGCAAAAACATGATTTGGTGATAGGATCTAATCGGTAGGCGGCAATCTCAAGGGGAATGTGCATACAGAAATCCTCTATAGAATATAAGTCTTTTTCATATACTATCTCTCTTTCTATATATTTGCTCTACTCTTTTTCACCTCACATTTACGTCACACTATTTATAACTACTCCTAATATTTATTATTATTATTATTATTATTATTATTATTATTATTATTATTATTATTATTATTATATCTATTACAAAATCGTGATTTTCAATATAAAAGTTTAATTGAATTTTGCTCTCTTTTTCTCGGAATTACTTTTTTTCTTTTGTGTTATTTTTTTCGATTAAATTGAATTTATACTTTTGGTTAATAAAAAAAAATCTTTCCATCAAATCCATTTATTCAGCATTTAATTTTTAATATTCAAGTGCCTTTAATATATATATATATAAATATGTATTAAATTTTAATTTAATAAAATAATTATAAAAGTAAATAACAAACAAAAGTATAGGGAGTATACTTTTAAAACTAAAAAATAAATAATAATGAGGAGTTTGAGGCCAGAGTAAAACTGGATACCGAAGGACAATCTTCTCGAGTTACCCCACCTGAAACTCGTTGCCCGGTTAGACGGTCATGTTATTATTAAGTAAATAACACATTGACGCAACCGATATCTGATAGAGAGAATTAATTTAAGAGAAGGAAGATGAAGATAAAAAATCAGTAAGAGCAGAGTGAGCCTCTAGTCTGCGCCTATTCGATCCTCGGACCAACTCAACCTGTTATGTTCAAGTTTGAGTTTGGACTGGGGTTCAGGTTTTCGGTTTGGTCGTCCGATAAACGAAATAAAGAGAAACCGCAAGAATTGTCGAGAGCAGGCAGTGAGCTGACCACAGTTTAAAAAACAAAAAGTAAAAAATAAAAACAAAAATAGTTATATTTAACAGTCCGGGGGAATTTCAGTGGCTACCATATATTTTTTACAGCGATTTTAATGATCAAAGCGCCATCGAGGAGACTTTAGCTCTACACCTCTGAAGCTCTTGGAAGTGAGGCAGCACAAAAGATTGTCAGGATCAGACTCGATGCAGGTCTTTCAGGTATTGGTTTACCTGTTGTGTGGTTGTGTGGTTGGTTGGTTAGTTGAGAGAGTGTGTGTGTGTGTGTGTGTGAGCTGAGAGTTACTTGAACTGACTTCTATAAATATCGTTGCTCATTATTTTGTTGCGTACGCCGCTGGCACCTGTCGTGTGGCTTCAGGTAGAGCGTATGTACTCTCAGCGCCCAATGGGAGGGAGCAAGAGATTAAATGATCAACAGAGAAGAGTTTAACACTGGAAGAGCAACACTAAATAGAGTATGGAAGCTGGATTGAGGTTTCGAGACTGAGAAAGACACCACCAAAGGATCACGGATGTACCAAAATAATAATAATAATAATAATAATAATAACAACGGACAGAAGATATGTTGCGGATAGGAAGAGAGAAGACAAGTCAGGTTACCTACCGCCCGCGTTAGTGTTATAGCGTTCGCGTTTACGTTTACGTTCGCGTTCCCTCCTCCGGGAGGGGATAACTCAGAGGAAATACAGACTCCCATAGGAGGGACGGCTGCTGGTTACCTACCTAACCGGTCCAGGAATCCGGGGCCACGCTTACGAGCCAGTGACTCCCAACTTACTTTGTTCCCTCGTTTTCCTTCTTGTTCTACACTCCAATGTCACACTGTCATCTCTGATCATTACAAGTTATTACCACTATCAATTTTATTTTCACGGTATTTTATTTTAGGAAAATATTTAAAACTTTTTAATAATAATAAATAAATAATTTTAATAAATATTTAACAACACATTTTTAAACAACTTAATCTTTTATTAAAATAATTTCCCACGATATTTTTTTATTGGCAATAATTTTAAATTAGTAAAAAGAGATAAATATTTATTGGCGATTAAAAATTTATTATTATACATAGGACTAGGTACCATTAAAGTTCTTTTATCTCTGGCAAAAGCTCTTGAAACAAAAAGAAAGGGTAAATTTTTCTGTAATGAATTTAAAAGTTTATTTCTTTTTTAAATAATAAAGAATAAAAGGAATTGTTGGTGGGATAAAGAAGATTTTTATACTGGAACGAGAAGCTGAAGCCGAGGCGAATGAATTGGTACCCGCAGAATAAGAGTCTGATAATTACTTCTATAGAGTACAGTCGAGAACAAGAGGAAAATGAGAGCAAGAAAAGCCGGGGATGAATTCGAGTGACACAATTAATTTAATGCTGGTTCAATTTTATACAAGTTTGCCCCCTGTAATTATCACTTTAGCCGAACTCTCGTGTTTTATTTTCTTTTTTTAATATTTATTTACTATTTTTTTGCTGTGAGCTTTAATTTTTATCTGTCTATTGTAACTTTAGACATCCCTCAACACCTTTTCACAAAATTCTCAACAGCTGTATATTAGAATAGAAATTTAGAGATTTTTTTTTTTTTGTTTTGTTTTTTCCTTTTGTCGACTTTCTATACAGTGGATATACTCGATAATGCCATAAAACTTACTATTGATAGATACAGACTCTCGGCGTTTATTGTCTAACTCCTTGGGCATTGTCTTCTCGATACGAGCTTGTGAAATAAAGTTCACTGTTATATTTATCATATATACTTTATATATTTTATATTTTAATAGCTAAAGTTTCCTATCAGAGTACTTTGGTACTTATAGATAATACTGTTTCTCGAGTTTAATTTCGTTTTTCATCTATATAAATATAATACTTTTCAAAATTACAAAAAATAAATTAACTAAAGTTTGTTACTTTTATTTTTTTAGCAAACAACTTTTTGACCTTTAAAAACTCGTTAAAAACTTGATGTTATTTTTGGTAAAATAATTCATTATTTTTTTTTTTATCAATAAGTTAATTATAATTCAATAAAAATTAAACTAATGAAATCTACAAGATACTGTAGGTTGAATATAATTAAATTTATCATATTTAGCTTTTAAATTAAATCTAAATTCTACTTGTGTAATATTCATGACTAACTAACTGAAACAAAATTCTCAAAAGTTTAAGTTTACCAGATAAATTTTCCCAACCCCAACAATGGCTGTTTAAGTTAAAAGTAAAACTAACTGACAAGTTATACATACTTATTATTTATTATGTATCTTGCAGTATAACAATTTCTTAAACTTTTGAAATTAATAAAAAAAATAAAATAAACTCTTTTGTGTAGAAATCTAATTTCTGGCGGGTAATTTTTTTCCGAGATTTCTATTTTAGTATTACTCAATTTCGAGAGAAAAAGAAAAAAAGGGTAATCAAACGTTAACACCGTGAGCTTTGTTGATTTGATGTATCGATTGCAGTAATATATGTTTGCATGATAAAAGGAAGTAAAATAAAAATAAATTTGCGCACAGAGTAAAGTAAAAAGTTTAGCGTAAATGGAAGAGTACTGCAACAAATATAAATATAAATATAAAATATAAAATTAAAAATATATTGTATTATATAAATTTATAAAGTTTTATGTATATACTGGTGTGTATTTAAAAGTTAAAAGTTAACTGTTATTATTTCTATATAGAAATCTCTTAACAGAGCATGGGCGGTACAGACAACACCTGTCTGAATCTCGGGTAATACGAGGCCATGAAAAAGAGAATAAAAAAGAATAAAGCCCTACGAATTATTCGCACTCTTTCTTTGAGTTGCAATGACGATAAATGGGGTGGATACCAGCATAACCGGTTAGGTTATTCTCTTCTGCTTTTATTTATCCAATCTTCATTTTTCCTCTCTTTCTCTACATACACATTTATATACCTATATAATGTATTTCAACATAAGATACAGCCTCTTGCTGGCGTAGCGTTGCTCTTGAACGACCTTTCTGAGTAGATGATAAAAGTGGGGAATATTATCAAGTACGTAAGCCCCTTGTCCACCTGGCTTTGTGTCGTTTTACATATACTCATACTTTAATATCGCCTTTTAATTTCATAATAAATAATAAATTCATAAATATAATAAATACAGCAAATTATTTTTTAAAAAATTATTTTTCGTAAATATCGTATTACGTAATGTTAAACTACGCTGTATTAAATTATTTTGTATGTTGTTTTTATTTTTAATGCTTTTTCCACGAAACTATTTGCACTCTGTTTACTCAACAAATATTTTCAATCCATGACTCACGCATATTTCATTTTCTACTTTCTCTGAAAAAATAACCCTACACACTATTTATTATTTTCTTTTAACACGACAAAAAAATTTTCTTCCCGTTTATTATTTAAACACATTACTAAAATATTTTAAAGGCATTAATTAACTAAAAATGCATATTTAATTAATCTTAGAAATAATTTAATGAATATCAACTAAAAAAAAAAAAATTAACAATTAATATTTAATCACCCAGACAGTAGTTTTCGTTGAAAGTATAAAACTTAATTATAGATCAGTGTCTATATCTTACCCATGTATGCGGGCATTATAAATCCACGGAAGTGAATAACTTCACTTTGGTTTTGATTTAATTTCTTCAATATACCGCGATTTGTCTTCAGGTAAATTTAAATCTAATTT
The DNA here is from genome assembly GCA_905319865.3 of Cotesia congregata. Taxonomy (NCBI): domain Eukaryota; kingdom Metazoa; phylum Arthropoda; class Insecta; order Hymenoptera; family Braconidae; genus Cotesia; species Cotesia congregata. Next base: position 23,402,374 of record CAJNRD030001122.1, on the reverse strand, counting down.
ATTGGATTCATCGCTGCTTTTAATGAGATCATCGAGTAACGAGGCGTCTTCTATGGAAGATGACTCTGAAGATACTAAAATAAAATTAATATTTCATTTATTTATTTATTGATTTTTTTTTTTTTTTTTTTTTTATAGAGATTGGTTAATATTTACAGTCAGTGCTATTTTTGTGGGTGCTTTTTTCCATTTGACCTTTTTCATAACTAAACTGTTCATCTTGGAGATCTTCTTCATATGTAAAATGCAAGTACGACAGTATAAATATAAGCGATATAAAGAATAAGTTGGTCGTGATTCCGATTATGGCTGTCAATATTGGCCAATGAAACATTAAATATCTCAATCCGTATAAATGAGCATGGATTTCAATAGTCGCTGAATAAAATTCGATGAATTTCGATTTTATTTCAATAGAAATTGACGTTACTGGATGATTCTGTATTAAAGATTCAAGCATCAGTTAATAATTAATGTATTCAATGAGTAATTTTAGAAAACTCAGTTTTGTTTTTTTGAATCTTGCGAAAAGAATTTTGAAATTGACAGCGCAGAGTTAGTTATATAAAATAAACTTACTTGGTCTTCTTCGAAATTACGATACAATTCCAACATAATGTTTTGTTTTTCTTCGCGAGCGCCAAAAATTAGCATTGGCGAAAATGCCAGTGTCGTAAGATAATGGAGTAATGTACTTCGATAGTGTATCATCGTAGGTCTACAAGACTTATCAATGATACCGTGATTGTGAGTTTTTAGGCTTGAGCACACCATAAACATTCCTAAATAAATTTATTTGATTTAAAAAAATAAAATTTCTCTTTAAATCAGATCTTCTTTTACCTAATTCTTTATTCGTTGTTGATTCTGGCATTTCTAAGTATAAATTTATTTTATATGGCTGGCCAACCATCAAAAATTGCTGTTTTTTTGTAAATCGGACAAATGCTGACGGCCAACTGGATGGTCCTTTTAATGTTTGACATGAACTGATAAAAAATTTAATTTATTTTACTACAATAATCTTTTTAAATTACAAACTCTAAATCGCTAAGAAAAATGTTTAAATCATTTATAACTAATTAATAAGCTTGCGCTTGATTAAAATTTAATAATGAGTTATAATTATATAAAGTAAATGTTCAGTGTATAATTGAAATAAAACATTTATAATTTAATATCAATTTTCTAAAATTTAATATTTATAATGAATTAAAAGTTATACCGCGTTTTAATAATTTAAATACTTAAAAGATATAATTGTTTTATATTAACAGTTGATGAAAATTAAGTAAGGACATCTAGAAATTTTAAAAAGTAAAAAATGCTATTTTTGGAACAATTTTTTTTTTTTTTTGTTAAAAAATTGTCAAGTGACTGCTAATTTTAATGTCTTGAAAAAATCAAAAAGGTCGGCTAACTTTAATATTATTAACAATTAAATTGAAATTGTAATGATGTCTCTAATAATAAATGTACCCAATAGAATAATAGTAATCGTTGAATAATGGTAACTGTTGCTACAGAACCCATGATATGATAACTTCTCTAAATATAAATATGCAGAGAACAAAATAAAAACAAACTTAATATTAATACTCACTCAAATTCAAAGTGAACAGGACGTATGTGTTGCATATTTGGCATGTATGCATAGTAAAATGCTGTATAAAGAAATATTGATATCCAAACAGCGACTACTGAGCCTATAAATATAAACCCACTGCGAAAAAATACTGATTGTACACCTTTCACAGTTTGTTGTTTTGCATTGAATAATTTTTCAAATGTCACTTTAATTGTCTTTGAAAAAAACATTTTTTCCTTCTTACTGTAACTCTATCTGTTATTTATAAAATAAAAATTTCAACTGAATCTTCAAGTCGATAAGATATTATTGGATTCAGTTATTATCTGTCTTTGCTTGTTTGACATGAATAAATTACAGCATAACATAACCTTTGAACGAGTTGAGATTTTAAAAACAAAATCATTATCCGTTAGGTACATAAACTCGGCACATTCTGTCACGCGGCAGCACCTGCTTGGGTCTCTAGTTTATAAGTATAACTTATCAACTAAATTAATGCAAGTATATAAATTATTAAGATTACTCTATTTATATAAAAGGTATATCTTAAATTTATTACATACTAAATCAAGTCACATAGATGGAACAATGTTAATTGATAATGATAAAAAAAAAAAAAAAAAAAAAAAAAAATTATTTTCCTTTACGATGTTCAAGTCGTGGACGTCCTTTTTTAGCAGCAGGTTTATCTTTCCCTTTATTTAATAATGGATGTGTTTCTGAAAATAGATGATTGATTATATTGTCAATTAGTTTATGGCTATGAATAAAAATATTTAAAAATAATTTCCGGTGGTTAAAAACAGAAAATCAATAGCAGCAATTAGCAAAAATAATCTATATTTATTTTTATTGATCATTAAATTTTTCTTTCAATTAAATATATTATTACTTTGTAATATTTAAATCAATTAAACTGTCAGTCAGTATTTCAATCAATAATTAATTACTTAAATAAAATTATATTACTATTCAAAATGATATGTCGGATATTTTTAACATTTGCAAATCTAATTAATAAATGTCAATAAATATCCATTAAATGTTATTAAATTTATCACATGTGTGATTTATTATGCAATACTAATGAATAAAAAGTTGAATAAAATAAATGATAAATGATAAAGTGAAAAAGTTACCGTTTTCAGGTGCATTCTGCAAATGAATATCATGGGATCGATATTTTTTGTTGGGTGGTTCTTGTGCAGCAGCTTGATCTTCTGGTTCTTCAACCTCGGGGGCTATCGGTAAATATTGTAATGTACCAATATCTTCTGTTTCTTCATCGGAGCTGCAAAAAGCCGCGACTCTGTCAATAGCTGCGACGTCAACTTCGATTTCTTCATCCTGAGCCTCTTCGCCCTGTACGACAGATTTATCTTCATCACTCAAGTCAAATTCGCTTTCTCTCTCCTCGTACTCTACGTTCTCGTCCAATTCCTTGAAATCTGGGGCGAACGCAGACCAATTTTCAACTTGATTCTGTGCCCAAATAGACACCACTCCGGAGGATATTGATGCTATTATAGGTCTCACTGGATGCCACTGAAAATTTCATTTTCCATTACATTTAATTTCATTTATTAATTCATTTTTAATAACTCACCACAACGTCCAGCAAAAGCTCTCCTTTGGTTCCGTGCAATATTTTAACTAAATTACCGATACTTTTTTCCCAAATATAAAGTGCATGCTGCCTAGCAGAGCCAGCGCAAACGTACTCCCCGTCGCCTGAAAAGCAACATTTTTTCCACATTGTTTTGTTAACCAAATCCTGCAATTTTTGTATCGGCTCCGGCTCCCCGTCCTTCCCACAAGCAAGTATCTCCGTACTGTCGTAAACACGTATCACTCGGTCGGAAGTATTGACAAGAAAACATGACCCACGGCGCGCAAATTCAATACTCTTAACCGCGGTGTTGCTGGCAGTACCCTGAGATATTTTATAAGAAGCATTTATAGTTAATGTCTCGGAATCAAGAACGAGAATTCTGCCACGGGCGTTTCCTGTGTACACAAAATTTCCTCGTCTATCAAAAGACGCGACGATATTTAAATCACTCTGAAATTAAAATATATTATAAATATTTCATTTATTTTATGAAAAGCAAACAATTATAATGGTTTTAAGTATGTAGTAATATAATATTTACAAACAAACTTAAATAAACTTTTTAATAGACTTACATCTTCATCCAGGGGAATAACACGATGTGTACCTTCAACATCCACCATTACAGCAGCATGTCGCATCGGACAGACTAAAAATTTATTTGAATTTCTCGGGTGAAATTGTACTTTTAATATCGGCGATGGAAAACGGTATTTTTGATCGCATTCTCCTGATAATACATCCCATATACAAACATTGTTGTCTGTCGATGCGCTCAGCAATTTGTGTCCGTTTCTTGACCAACTATTCAAAAAATATTTATGAAAATTCATTTATTAGATATTGGATCATTTTTAAGATTTTTCTAGCAAATAAATTATGTAGCAAAAAAAATAAAATTGACATGTAGCAATTTTAAAAAATAAAAAATGCAATTTTTTGGAGTAAATTTATTGAATTTTATTTATTTTTGTAATATATTGTTATATTTACCTGAGTGAACAAACAGGATGTACATGAGCACTAATTATTTTGGCAATTCCGCGAGTTAAAAAATCCCATATTACTATTCTACCATCATTACAGCCCACGGCTAACAATGTACCTCTTTTGTTGAATGTACATGTTACGGCCAGCGAAATACAATCGAGCGTTCCATCAAATTCCTATTTATAAAAAAAGAAAATTAATAAAAAACCTACACTTTGGAATAATAATAATAATAATATTATTATTATTATTATTATTATTTTATAAACTTACCTCTGGGTAATTTTGTCCAAATGATTCTATTAAAACATATAAATAAATAAATAAATCAGATTAATATAAATAAAATTTATTGATTATTTAATACTTACCCAATAGCTCTAAATTCATATTAAATGTTTATAACTAATGATATTTTAAATTAAATTCTATTGTTTATTTATATATAAAAGTGTCTGACAGGTTAAATTTTTATGTGTATATATTTATATATTGTGTCGCAAAAATAACTCCTGAAGTATCCGTCAGAGGGAGTAGTTTTGCAATTGCCCGCAAGGTGTCACCGCGATACTGCCACGCAGCAGTTATTGCCGTCGTAAGTCACAGTGTACTCGCGAGTTAAAAGTTACTGAGTTGGGATCGCAAGGACGTTCATTTTATCTATTGTTAGTAAGTAATAAATAAATTATTATTTATGTTTATTACGAATTTCACCTGATACATAGAAAAATATTATAACTTTTTATACTACTGCTGATATTAAAACAATGGAATAGATGAAAATTTTTTATTCAAAATTCGATACTGAAGTTAGCTGACAACTGTAATAATAAATATCTGCTAAATTAATTATAATAAAAAATGTCGATCAATAATTTTTTTGAATTTTCACAAGTAGAATTTTTTTATTAACTTTTTTTAATAATAATTTTATTGCTTTAAAATTACAAAAAAATTTCTAATGTCTATCAACTTCAGTATCATTTCAAAATTCATATATACGGCTCTCCGCCTTTATTAATCCGAAAGAAAATATTTTTGCCATGAGAAATAAAAGACGGTCACCCATATATACTTATGATGATAAAAATGTTTATTTTTAATAGTATTATTATTGCAAGTACTAAATTAAACTCGTTGAAAATAAACTTTAATTATTCAGTAAAGTAATAAGGCAAATTAATACGTGCATGAAAATTAAATTAGTCTTTTAATTTCTCCAAATCTATTTAGATAGAAAGCTAGATTTATATTTACCACTCTGTCTAGACATAAGTTTTGTTTAAGAATTATTAATAACAATATTTTATCAAATAATAATCTGTTTGTATAATGAAAAATCGAAAAAGCTGTTTCAATAATAGTCATGGAAAAGAAAATATCATCAAATAAAGCCAAAGTACAAACTAATGGTTAGATTATTTTTTTTCAATACAACTTTACAATTGATGGATTTGTTTATCGAGATATTAAATTTATATTTGCACCGGTGTTACTGCACAGCTTTCATATTTTTTTAGTTACCAATATTGACAGAGTCAATCAGAGATTATTGCTCTGTTGTATGCTTGGAAGATTATTTTTTTTTTTTTTTTATCTTTCATTGTCTATTAAAAACCAATTGTTGAATGTTGTATTTATTTTATTGAAAATGGTTATTGGTTGTCTATTATCCACTAGCTTTATTTCTAATTGTGTATATGTCGTCGAGCTCGACTATTCCGATACTAAATTTCATGAATAATAATTATTCATATAGTAAAATGTCAGAGAAAGAAGTGAGAGCTTTTGAATAATAATAATAATAATAATAATAATAATAGAGGTTAATGTTTTTCTTTTGTCTGTTGGTAGGTATGAAGAATAAAAAGGATAAAAAAAAGTATAACGAATTTAAGTTTATGCACGTATATCACACGTCAATGAGTTTCTGGGCTTAAGTAAACAAATTAGTGGAATGAGCCTTTTTAGAATTGTGTTGAAAAAGTAAAAGTACAAGAAAAGGAAAAGGTAGAAAAAGTAAAATAAAAGCATAGCAAGTCAATGAAAGCTAAAAGAAGGTGTGGGATTGAAGCCGTTGCCCTCACTTTAATTCAGTTTTCAAGCTTTCGTTGACTTAGTAGTGTTTGTTTTGCAAGCAAAGAATCGTTGATGAGCATCTGCGAAATCTACTGTACGAGCATGGTTAAAGAAATTTTCAAGAGATAATACACACACTCATTTGTACGTGCTTTTTCTCTCTGATTTGTTAAATTAATTGAATATTTATTCAACGTTGTCTGAATATTTATACAAATACAAGAATTTTTCTCTAAATGAGAAATTACAATCTTTTCAACATTTAACATTTATTTATTAATAAAAAAGATCTCCGATATAAAAATAATGAGTCTGTAATAATTAAATATTAATTAGTAATTTTTTTTTTTTTTTTTTTCAACTTCAAAGCTAAATATTCAATTAATTAAATAAATAATAATATTCAACTTCTCTCAACTTTGATGCAAACATATAATAATATATTTACTTTTAATTTTATACTAATGTTGATATTTTGTCAAACGAATTTGATAAAAAAATAAAATCAGGCATAAGACATAACACATAACACATAACAGACGGGTAAAATAATGCCTTGAATTATTGCCAGAGGTATGAGAAAGTTGTTTACATAATTATGTAAAAATCTCATATAAAAAAAAAAACAACAAATCGATATTTTAATAAATCTTTCACGGGAACACGGACGTAAATAAGTTATTTACACATTCACGCAGTTAACATTGTTTATAGAGTGGTAAAATGAATTGGAAATGGTAGTAAAAAGTATTCATCCTATTTTGTAACCCTCACCCTCAACTGTGAGCGTGATGCTCGGCATACCATGAATGCGAATGCGAACGCGAATGAGAATGAGTATAGTTTTGTTAACTTTTTATTTTTCACTTTAATGTATATGTATAGACAAAGTTAGCTTATTCGATCTTTCTCGTCTTTCTCATTTAGCTTATACCCAAAGAATAAGAATAGAATAACGCTATCTCGACTGTGAATCCTACTCTGTAGTCAGAGCATCAATCATATTTTGTTTCTGGAACTCGAAAAATGCTAAAGGGAATAAGAATGTATTAAAATAAATAATGTATTAGAATGAGATTAGTTTTCTGAGCCGAGTGTCTATCTGTCTCTCTAAATAATCTCAAACACTTGGCTTAGATAATCATATTGTGAATAACTATTGGTATAATAATAAATTCAGTGGTTATTTCTCGGTTTGCTTCCACGAGGGTTCTCTCCGGCAATATATAAAACCATATAATGACAACATTAACGCTGAGTAAGTAACCAGGAGCTCCAGAGAAAATCTTAATATTATATAGGTTGATGATGATGATGATGATGATGATGATGTTGGTGTTGGTTGTGATGCCTCGGGGCTAAGACGTGGCTGGCTCTCATAATGTGCAATGGGTACTTCCCTGGCCTACTCTGCCCTACTCTCAGGGGGTTTATCTTCATTTTACATTCACGGGATTGGAATCTTGCCACGGGGCATACGAGACAATCGTCTTAAGGCATACTTTGTCGTAACAACTACTACTACTACCATCAGCCAACATAATAATAATAATAATAATAATAATAATAATAATAATAATAATAATAATAATAATACGTGAATACGTGTAGTAAAACTAAAAGGGCTTTTAGTGTTACTGTTGTAACAACCTTCAAGTGCACTAAGTAATAATACAACAATTTTAAGTCATCAGCTATATACTATAAATTTATTAATGTAATAATATTTTTTTAGACGCTGGTGTATAATACAAAAGTACGTCCGACAGACGGGCTTGAGTAATTCTGGTGAGGTGTCGAGGCTCGAAAAAATAGGCATAAATCAAAGATAAACCGGTGTAAATATCACCAAGCTTACGTTTAGACAGAAAGGTCGTACGACCGGGTGAGTAGTCGCGTTCAAAAATAATGGCGACGTCGCCAGGGTACTGTCGGGGCTCTCGGGGCTCTCGGGGTTGTCGGGGTATAGGGCTAAATGTTCGAGAGTGTCAGGGGCAAAGGGAAATAATGCTACGGAGGCTTAAGTCTGAGGCTTTCAAGTCGCACCGAGGCCTGGGGGTTCTCTAACCACCATCACCAACACCGTTCGTTTTCCAACACTTGACAATAAAACTTGGACGTTATTTTTTATTACAATTTTTTGTAAATAATTTATTTGTTCTATGTAGGTAGATTGAAGAATGTTTGTTTAGATTGTTTGCTTCTCGGTAAAAGATATCGGTGTAAAAATCTTGGGATTCTTTTTCCATTGTGGATTTAAAAAAGCTCGCTCCAGTGGTAAAATAGTCGCTTTGGGATTCACGACTTTAGCATATCGCCAAGAGGCTGTATTATAAAAGTGATACATAACTGGTAGTAGTAGTATATACTCTACGTACCAGATGGAATTTCATTGGGGACTTTAAATTGTTCCGAGACACACGTTTGTAGTATTCTTTATATCTTTATATTAAAATATGAAATGCCTTAAGGGTTATACAGTCATTGTACCCCTAATATACTTAATATTATTTTACAATGCTGAACGAATAAGTATTGTATTATCTATATTCTCTCCGTTACTTTTTCGTATCATTATCATACCACCGATATATAGGGTACATAGAATATATATATATATTTTAAATAAATTTTAGGGAAAACACTCCTGAGAATTCTCTAATTTTTATAATTTATTGTGAATTAATTTCAAGTTATACGGATAAAATATTAAAAATCGACTTTTTCGAATTTGTAATTCAAAGAACTATGATAAAATTTCATTTTCCGATAAAAAAAAAAAAAAAAAAAAAAAAAAAAAAAATAATTCCAGAGGTATGAGAGATTGGCTGAAAAGCATTTTAAAAATCGCATCTGTTTCCGCACGAATTGTATTTTTCTGAGCAAATCCACCGGCCGATCGATCGGTAAATCTGTGGCCGAGCAATCATGCGTTTATTTGCTCGAGAATTAGAACAGGGTTTTAAAAAAACGTAATAACTATAACCTGCCGAAATCTTTTAGTACGGACATATAAACATATAATGTAACCCCAGAGAAAAAAAACTTTTCTTCAGTTAGTCCATGTAAATATCTAAATAACCTCTGTTATTTTGCTCTGCAGACTCAGCTTAATTCAATATACTTAGCCTTTTTTTAATTTATTTACATCAAACTTACTGAGTTTGAGTTTCTTATAAAATTTTAGGAAAATATTAATTTTTATAATTATTCTTAGAATAAATTTCAAACTACATTCTTATCTAATCGTATCCTTTAGCCTTTAACTTAGCTTCTAATCAGATTCAAGTCTCAATAAACCCTTTGGAATACCACGAACCCTATCTCAATCTCAATCGGTTGATTCGAAGCTATATCATCGGGGATAATTTTTTATAAACGTCTACTGAATAACAAAAAAATTAATTAATTAACTTAATACTGAATATAAAAATATTTAATGCACTTTTGTCTTTTGAGGGCAAATCTCAATAATAAATATGAAATTTCCAATATCATGAAATTCGATTACGATTTAAATCTTATACATAGTCCTTGTATTTTAAATTGTCCACTCAATATCTGTACTGTATGTTCATCAGTATAGTTGAATACTTAATTTTCTCATATATTTTGATAATTTTCAACGATTTTAATTTAAATGGTGACATTTCGATATTAGGCCAACAGTTAATGGAAAAAAGTACGAATAATCAATAATTATGTAAGTCGTTATAAAATGGAATGAATAATTATGCCGAGTATTCATAGAAATTTAAACGGGTATTATGTTAAACACACAGTGTGTGCTAAAAACTAAAAATAATTATAATGCAAAAGTGGTGTGTATTGTTTAAAAAAAAAAAAAAATAAGCTACTAATTAGTCCTGTGTGGCTTTCAGTTATACTTGTATGCCACTGAATGAGCACTTTGCTCATTAATAATTATTATCGTTATCTGTCTTTGGTATTATTTCACTAATATATACACAACCACGGAATAATTAAACGGGTTTTAATTACAGTTACTTAGAGGCATCTCTAAAGATTATTTTGCGGAAAAATCTGATAATAAAGTTTGAAATAATTATTAATTTATCGCCTGTCGTAATTTGTCTTTAAATAATAATTTATTAAAAAGCTCAACATTGATGTGGATAGACATTTATATTAATATATGTATGAAGTGTGTAGAGAAAATAATAATAATAATAATAATAATAAGAGGAGGGGGGGGTATGTAGTATGTATGATTAGATGCGATGCGCCCGCGCAAAACCCCTTGATGCGCTGATGCGCGGCAAATTCATCGACAACGCGCCGCGAAATCGCGAGTGTAGGTGGTTCGCGAAGGGCAGGGAGGAAAGAGGGAAAACTGGAACTAGAGAATGGGGGATGATGTGCCGCGCGCGCTCAAACACATACGGTTATACGGGAGAGCGAGTGAAACAGACCGGTTTAATAGAATGAGACAGAATGAAACATGGTTTGGTAAAGTATCTCAACGCTCGATGGCGTACCAGTGCGAATCGTGATTCTGTTGAGCTCGCACTGACTCCAGATAAATATAATACATATACATATACAAATGCATATTAATTTATGTATATATACAACAGATACTCTATTTCAATTGTGAATATATTATCCGTTTAATTATTTCATTTTCGCTAAAATTTTATTTTTCTCCTACTATATTTTTAAATCACATTGTACATCGTGATACTTTTCGCGGGCAACTGTTTTGCTTTGTCAATCAATCACTCGATAAATTAAATAATGATAATTAGTTTACTGTGTCTGTTCAGTGTGACAGTGTGGGTGTCAATGTGAGTGGATTTAAATAATTATAATAATAATAATAATAATAATAATAATAATAATAAAAACATTGTAGAGCTAATACGAAAAAATCGGTAGTTCTGTGACGGTCAAACGAGTACTCAGCTGGAAAACATTATATTAGCAATTCTTGGCCGCGCAATCGCTTGGAACCGGTTCGACAACCGATATCTTTTTTGTTTTCATATATATATATTTTATACTAGCTGGGTTAGTGATCTTATTTTTATGTCTGTTCTCGTGTGTAAATTTTTCAGTTATATAAAATTCTTTGGATCCTTTCACACTCGAGTGAGCTTGTGCATCTGTTTGGATCGTCCCTTGTACGACTCTAAATAATAATAAGACTAGGAGAAAAGTTATAAAACGAATAACAAGAGGATAAAAAAATAAAAAAAAAAAAACGAGGAGAGGAAGAAAAATAAATTTATAAATAATTGCTGAATAGAAATGTTTTATTGTCAGACTTTTAGTTTTTATTTTAAACGTATTTAGTTTTTAATTGTTAAGTTTTAATCCCTGTTCATTGTTATTCAAAAGTCTTTTCATTGTTTTATATCTATTGTGATATTTATTTTTATTTTTTATCTGTGATTTTTAACATTGTTAATTACTGATTATGATAATCTAAGAATATTAGAGATAAATTTAATTCTCTTTATTAGTCGGGGTGAATTCTAGTGAACAAGAGTCGTTATTAAGTTTAGCAGAAGTAGTGAATCGAATTGTTGAAACTTTGAATCAAATCCTTTGAAATCGTCGCTAAAAGTTTTTTAAATAGAGAAAAAGGAAAAAAAAAAAAAATCAGGAATAGAAACGTAAAAGCCAAACGATTTTCTCTACTTAAACTCCATTATTTCTGCAGGTAATATAAAAAATAAATGAACAGCTACTGGAATTTTCAGTCAGTCGTTAATAATTAACAATCGTCAATGCATTATTAAAAGGATTAATGGAACAGATTCGGAAATCCGTGTAAGGACACATTAAAGTTTAATACTTTGAAAGGTATAGTAATTTATGTTGAACAGAAGATAATCATAAATGATAAATATCTGTGTGATATAGTTGGTTGAATAAAATATTAATTACTCTGAAAAATAATAATAATAACACAAATGGTTAATGGGTTTCAGAGAAATGTTAGAGTTTGAAAGGATTTAAATATTTGAAGGAAAGACTGAAGACAATGGGAGCTGCAAGTTTGAAAGATCAAAAGTTTACGAGAGACTGTTTGGATGGGTATGGTGATGCGTGGTACTACTAAATGCGATCTGGCGAAAATTCCCTCTTATCCTGACAAAGCTGTACGTAAATGTATATACATATATATATATATTCATCAAATCAGGGGTAATCGAGTTAGATCACGGCAGCCATTGTGGTCCTAGAAGTAGAGAGTACGGCCGGAAAGTCGACTAAAACTTTGCCAACATGAATGTGTGTCGGCAGGATTGGATTATCTACGCTTGTCTTATTTGGTTTCTCATTGAAACTGGAGCAGCCGGTCGTGTCTTTGGTGAGTCTTTTTTTTTTTACTTTTTAATTTACATTTTTTAGTTTTTCATAAAGCAATATCTTTTTTATTGACACTCCAATTTATGCCAGTTTACAAATTATAAAAAATTTAAATTACACATCAAAGATCTCGTATTTTGCAATTTATTGCGTTATTACCGAGCTCGTTTATCAACGCCATAAAACAATTGTCTGGAAATAAAAAAAACTAGTACTTTTTCTCGAAAAATATTAAACGACATTTACATTTCAATTGATATTTAATTTAATATAATATAAAATTAATAATACGTCACATTATAATTAAAATATTTTTTGCTGGACAACTTCTTTCGTATAAATGAGTCGGTTTTTATAAAACCTGAGCATATTCCAGTAGCTTATTATATTTAATGCTATAAATTCCGAATTTTTTTCTATTTAATAATATACTCGAAAAAATTGTAGAAAGAAAATGCAGCGGACGAAAAGATGAAAAAAAAAAAAAAAAAAAATTAAATTAATTTTTTCATCATTCCATTCTTTTCTTATATCGTATTCTTTTATATACAAAAGACGGAATTTTTTTTCATTCCTTTCTTTCATTAATTTGCTACACCAGTAGTTGAAAATTTTTCTTCATTTTCATAATTAGCAATTATGATATTTTCTATTTGAATTGGTACTTACTTATACATAGATAAACTATTATTGTTAAATGTATAATGTAAATTTACGTTATTATTGTTTATCATTCTTTACCAAACGTTATTTATTTTAATTAATCTACCATGTATTACGTTTGCTTTGAATAATACAGTGGACTCTCGATAACTCGAACCTCGTTAAGTCGAAATCCTCAGTAACTCGAAAAAAAATTGTATTCCCTTCCGCTGAACTCTTAAATACGCGATATCTCGAATTATTTAGACTCTGTAACTCGAAATTTGTATCGTTTCCCTTCCAGTATCAATAAGGCATATTTATACTCTATAACTCGAATTTTAAAAGTGAATCTCTATAAGTCGAAGTTAGTAAAATATAAAGACGTTTTTCTCCGAACTGTCGAGGCTTATAGCAATCAAATCTTAATTCCTAATATAGGAATGTTCAATGCTTTTTACATTCTTGTTTGTAGTGTATATTTTCTCTCTAAGTTATTTTGTTGCAAAGTTTTTGACTGTTAACCAGCAATTACAACTAAACAAGCTAAAGAAGCAGTTGACACAATATACGATCCTATGTTGAAAGGATACAACGATGTATTGACATTGAGGATCATGTATTCGATTCACTATTTAAACTCGAGAAATTAATTGATAAAAAATCTGAGAATTCTTTACTTCAGAAAAAAATAACAGACTTTATGTAATATTTTTTACCTTAATAATTGATAATTTTTTTATTTAAATAAATATGCTTCATATAACAGAAATCAATTGTTTTCTTAATTTTTGGTCTAATCTACTTGCAAATTTCTAACATCTTGTTAAGTCGAAAACTCGTTAACTCGAAGTTTTTATCACTTCCCTTGAGGTTCGAGTTATCGAGAGTCCACTGTACTAATAATAATTTTCGTAAGATAAATTCAGATACACAAATTTGTAAAATAATATATATGTATGAACATTTATACCTAGTTGGAAATGGTGCGTGCTTTGTGTTGATAAGCCATATAGAGGTAAATGGTAATCGCAACTCTGTTTGTGGTATTGTTCATCATAAATCTCGTAATAGACGTGATTAGCGAAAGTACAATATGGTATACAGTTAACATTTGCTGAATAATGTTACCAATTCTCTTTGAAGATAATCTTATGTTTGAAAACACCGTTATTATATTACATAAAATTCCTTTTTCTTTTTTTATTTTTAATTTTCAATCCATGTCTTAATACACAAATTTAATTTCTCATCTCTAATATCAAGCAGGAATGTTGAATAAATTATGAATCACTTTTGTTTTTTTCTAAGTAATCAATATCAGCTCGTTGATGTGGAAATAATAAGTTTAGCTTTACAGAATTGAAGCTTTAAAATACCACACGAGAATCCAGTTTGTTGTTGATTATGAAAATGAAAAGTAATTTTCGATTAAATAAATAAGTTAGTGGGTTTAAAATGTTGGGATGTTTATTAAAAAAGTTACCTATGAAAGGGTTCGATTGAGGCTTTGATGCAATTCAATAGAAACAGAAGGTAGTAATCAGGAAGTAAGGATGAGCTCAATGCCTCTGGCGAATAAGATCAGACAAGTTATATAAAGGCGAAAGCCGGGAGAGAATCCGGCAAGATTGGAACGTCCTGTGTCAGTCAAAGTGAATTTTGTAATGATTAGACAGAGACAAAGTTATATATTGTTGGCGAGCAGGGCGATCAATGCTGGTGCAATTACAAAACTATTTTGTACCTTTATCTCTATCTCACTAAAATTATTATTTTATTCATTTATTCATATGACACCCATACAACCTTGTTTCACTGAATTGTTATTTAAATTCCACTTACAAATTTGTAGATTCCATTTTTCTTCTCAACCGAATTATTATCAACAAAATTATAATTATTTTTAAAAGCCATCGTCATTGATGATCTATATAATAACTCGGGATCGTAAAAACAATTTAGGGGAAAAAAAGTTTAAATAGTGAGTAGTACTCTATATCCATATTGTGTATGACATTCAACTAAATTGAGAACAGTTACTATTGACAGCCATTTTATGCAATAATGACCTGTCCAATTCAAGAGTCGTTCCAATCAAATAAATAGGGGAGAGAGAAAAAGAGGGAAAAAATTTTTTATGCCTGCAATTACATTTTCTTTATTTTATTTTTCATTATTTTTTTTTTCCCCCAACTATTCAGTATTCAACCACCGATACGGTTTAATCGACATAGCATTCTGGTCTGGTGAATTACATTCACAAAAAGCAAAGTTACCACAAATGTCAATTTTTATTTCATTTTCGTTTTTGTTTTTCTTTTTTCAAACCCAATATTCATTTTGATTGATTGTTAGCTGAAAGCTATCTCGTTTAATGTTTGTATTTGTCGACAATATATATATATATATATATAAAATTTTTCCTTTTTTTTTTTTGCTATGTATTCATATTTGCATCTGCCGACCTAAAATTGTTTAAACAGTAAATCATTTTCCTATATTATGTAAATAAGACAATAATAATATTAATTCTGGTAGAAGGAAGAGCAAAGTAAAGTAAACAAAACGTTTGTTGGATGAGTGGACGGCACGGTGGGCTGGTTAGGGTCTAAAAAGTAAAGGAACCATATAGTAAAGTCTCATAATTGCATTAGATTCAGGAGAATGAACAACGCAGAGGCAAGTGCATCGTGCACCGTTTCCTAACACGGATCATAGATACGGTTCGGTTGATCGTCTATGCCAACAGCGATGCCTCGTCAACATTGCATAGTTACAGCTCCGTAAAGTGTGCACGAGTAAGCACCGAGCCGAGAGAACATACATATACATGTACATAGCAACATAGTAGTACTCGTTGAAAAGTTGGTGTCTAGTCACTGAGAGGGATGCTTTTCGGAAAAATAAAAAATAAAAAATAAAAAAAAAAAAAAAATAAAAAAAAAAAAAAAGGGGTGATTCACCTCTTTTACTCCTATCCACTCACTGTCCTATCTTCGGAAACATTTTTCAAACTATAAATTTACACGGTACTTCTACACAGTGTTCCCTTGCGCGCACTAAACACTCTTACCTATTACTATCTCCAGAAAAATTCTGTTTCATAGGAGTTTCTGGGTGCCCATTTAAATAAATCAGTAGAAAAGGATCAATTATTTATAGGGTCTTTTACTTGTACTACTATTTTTTCATGAGTTTTCATTATTTTTCTTGGTTTCACACGTATCGAAATACCCAAGGCTATCGTGTTTCTCCTTACAACGTGAAACTGATTTAAAGCGACTCGAAACTCTCAGGTATTTTTCAATAGCAATCATGTGGTATTCAATTATTCTTTTATTATCTTTGTACACTATTTCGTTTATCATATAATTTTATCAAGTACTGTAACTAAATTTCATTGTACAAAGATAAATGAATTATTGATGTTTGTGATTAATTGTGAAGTACAGTATTTAAATTTCTAGTTGATATACTTAGTCATTTTATAATTATTAATGTTTATTGTATCGACTTGACAACTGGAATCCCCTGCGTACGGGTGACTTTTACCAGTTTTACCAATACAAGGATAAAAATTAATTTTTATTCCGAATTCTCACCCTTACTGTTTTAAAACAAACAAAATTATTCGTTTGCCGTTCTATTTATTTTATGATTAATGATGATAGACATTATACATATCTTTGTGCTTGATATCACAATAGGTAATATTTAAATGAAATGAGTTGGAATAAAAAGATGTTGAGTATAGTAATTAAAAGCAAGACTTTGGAGTTTAGAGGTAGAAGCAGCCAAACAATACAATTTTTCCTGACGGGTTTTTCATTCGACTAGAAACATCAGACAAGGGCATGCGGTTTTACCCGATTTCGTGCTCATGTGCTTTTATCACGTAACTGACATTCAATCACAATTTTAATAACTTCTGTTGTCACTGTCATTATTTTATATGTATTTTTTTCGTCAAAGTAAAATGTTTTCACAAAAAGGAAGGAAAAAAATATATAAAAAAATTTATTTAATTTCGTTCAAGTTTATTTTATAAAAAACTTTTTATATTTACAAAAGCCGTAAGAGGATGAAGGGAAAAAAATCGTTCCCGAATTTTTAGTTCACTAGTTCGAAAAGAATTGATTGAATTTAATATATATTCACCATTTTTATTATTTATCGTAAATGCGTAAACAAGCATGTCGCGTGAAACCAATGGCTCGATAAAATAATGCGTCAAGATATTTATAAATTTAAATAAATATATTTCAAGCGTGATACAATGCAATGTGTAAAAATTAATTTTCTGGAGTTAAATGAAGCTTATATCTTTGTCTTTACCAAGATTAAATTTTTTTGTTATTATATTTATTGGCTTGGAATTTTTTGAGGGCATTTATTGTTGAGCATCAATCGAGCGAGAGCCCAACGAGCCGTTGCCAATGAATTTCCGTCTCCGATTCGTTAGTTCCAATCCTTTTGCTGTTTCAACTATTATTATCATTTTTATTATTATTATTATTATTATTATTATTATTATTATTAATATTATTGTTATTACTATTATCAGTAAGAGGAAGGTATCTGGTGGAGTTAGGTTGGTACAAGAGGAGTATGTTAGTAGGAAAGCGTACCAGCAAGTCGTAGACCGGCATAAATGTCTCGAACGGAGTTTGTTCCTCCTTTACTAGCTTACACGTAACTATTTCTAGATCCCGGTCGGCGTCCTCATCCTGATCCTCATCCTCGTAGTCGTAGTCGTCGTTGGAAGCTGTCGCTTCGATAAATCAAGTGACACCTGGAAGTTTGCGACGCTCCAACGACGACCGGCGTCGGCACGTACGCTCTATTCGTATTCTCCTTCCTTCTTTCTTACTTTTACTACTACACCATCTTTATTTTCTTTATTTTCCTCCACTCATCTCTCTAAGGAGTTTGTACACTTTCCTGGCCTTCACTACCACTTAAAACTCTACAAGAATATGCTCTCCCTCTTTATATTATATTAATATTCTCAAAGACAAACTTCCCTTATAGATTTTAAAATACTGCTAAGCCCCTCCCAGGGTATATTCTTCTTATCCTCCTCATTTTACCCAAGTATTTATCTTTAAATACCAACAAAACGTTATTCTATATTATTATTAATAATAATTGAATAAATGAGGGCGAAAAAAAAACAACTTGGATATAAATATATATATTGTGGTATAGGTAAGCGACCGATCGATTTGAGTAGTATAGTTCTATAGACAGCCAACAAGACATTATTACACTCTTGGATAGTGTAACTGTAACCGGTCGGTTAAAAAAACTAAACAAACAAGCAAACAAAATAAAATGTTGGGTGGATTTTTTGTAGTTGCTATTTTTCAAGAGTCCCCTCGTTCGTATTTTCTTTTTTATTTTCCTCCTAACAGCTGACTCTCTGCCGTTCATTACATCTATTTTTCTAGTGGACTCTCGGTAAAGTGGGTCTCTCTAAAAAATAAGACAAAAAATAAATAAAATAAGGGTGAGAGTGGTAGTTTTTTGATTTTAGAAACATAAAATCTAATCTAAATTTATTATTATTATTATTATTATTATTATTATTATTATTATTATTATTATTATTGTTATGTATATAGAGAGGAAAGAGAGAATATAGAATGATCCTGTAGAGTTGGATGTATGGTGGTTCTTGGTCCCTTGCTGGTGAAGACCACTCCTAACTCCCTACTCGATAACACGATCGCGCGACCGTGAAACGAGCTACTCTCTTAGGAAACAGACCGGGAAACGGGATTAGGCAAAAGGACGTGGTGCTAAATTGACTTACTCGCTCGATCTCTATTCTACTGTACTATTATACTACTATACCACCACTATTTGAATATTCTCTGCCAAGAGATTCAACTCTAAATTATCTCTTTCCATAGTTTACAATAAATTTACACACCACTTTCATTATTTTTACTCATATTTTTACTCCAAGCTCAGAGTTATTGATTAGTTTCAATAAAATAACATCGATTTAATTTGTAAAGAGGTATCTCGTTAATACTCGAATGGGGTAGTAGAGTGTGCCTCCTAAAAGCAAGTGAAGGCTTGTGCCAGGAAAATGAAACTAATGCCTATCGTATACCACCAACCACTGTCCTTTTTTTTTTTTTTTTTTTATTATTATTATTATTATTATTTTAGTCCTTTTTCTTTTTATTTTTTTTTTCTTCATCTTAGCCAATTTTTCTTCGGGGGGTTTTTTTTTTTTTTTAACTCTACAGTACCATCTTTTCTTTTTCTAATACTCTTTTTACCTTCACTTCCAGAGAATCCTATAAGTCTTGCCGAGAGAGTCTATTACCGAAGGATCACTCCCTGTAATTTCAAAACTCACCGAGACGAGACTTTATCCTCTACTGTCGGTAGTTTCTGCGCGTGCTTCTGTGCGCACTCTTTTTTCCTCAACAACTACGTTCTTGTTATATTCAACAGCTTTTTTAACTTTTTTCACTTTCATAACATAAAGCCCTAAAAAGCTTCAGTCTTTTTCTTACTTGTTTAACTTTTCTTTAATTTTACTATTCTTTAATTTTTCATTACTATTTAACAACTTGATAAATAAAAGTTTACTTTATGAAGATAATTAAAATTTACACAACGAGTTTAATGGTTAATGTTTTATCGGAAATATTGTTAGTAAAATGAAATAGACGTGATAGGAGTTAAGTGATCTTTTTGGTTATTTATCTTTGCGTGATTACCCTTATATATGTTATGTACCTCTATACATTTTATATATGTGTTTTAGAGGTGGTAAACCACGCGCCTTACCGGGTACCGGGGTGGCAGGTAGCAGGTGGTAGGTGGTAGCTACTCAGTTTAGGAAACTACTAGTCTTTATGGCGAGAACTCTGCGTGTATCGTAAATATAAACAACTAGTGCCAGTAGTTTAACTCTTAACGTACTTTTAACACGAAAGGGCTTGTGAATGCTCAACGCTATACCGTATACAATATGTATACATCACCTACTACTAGTTTTCCGAGTCTTAATTTCTTTAATAAAAATCTAAACTCTCTACCAACAGTTGAACTATTTTATTTTATTAAAATTGTCAATTTTTTAAATTAATATTTTAATTATTTCATTAACTTTATTAATTAAAGTTAATAAATTAAAACTTGATATTATCAATATGCATTGGAATGATTGATAAAAATTGATCCTCTTAAAATATAAAAATAATATTGATAAAAATAAAATTTAAAAATACGTATGTATGATAAAAAAAAGAAAAATATATTCCCCGTCTATATAAAGACTAAAAGTAATTAATAATAAATTGACGGGTTTTATAATGTATATTTTATCTGGTAGAATTTCATCAAATGGAGCCGTGTATAGATAACAAAAGGATTAAAAAGTTACAAAAGTATTAAACGAATAAAAATGAAAAAAATGTAAATTAAAAATAGGGAAAAGAAAATGATTACACGGGGATTCGAGGCAAAGTAAAGCACCAGTAGCACTGAAAGAGAATAGAAAAGGGGTGCGAGGAAACAAAGAAGCGGGTTGGGTATCACTTTGCGGCGAAAAATGGATAAAAAAGTGGCTCGGGTAGGTCGGTACGTCACCCAACTATCGGGCTTGATTTACGGTCCCCGTTCACTCGCCGGATTATCCAACATTGCGAAAGTAACACGATATACGCAGTGGGTGTTCTTCCATACTCGTTTCTCGGGCCTGTCCTGTTCTGAGATATGTACACATACTAAAAAATAACCTTTGTTTTCGTCCTGACGTACCTAATCCATCTAATCCATCTAATACCCTTTACCGCACGGAAAACAAACGTATTTGCTAAATTTTAAATCAACAAGATTGCTCCATTATTTTTTCCCACTGAATTTACAACTGCTATTTACCACAATTATTCCTATCAACCTAATGAAACTCGTAAATAATCACCTGTCATCATTCTCGTACCGTCACAACTATATTATCTACTGTTGAGTGAATCATAAACTTTAATATACTCGCGATATATCTATTAATAAATTGTATTATAACTCGTTCGATTGTGATGCTTAAGTGGTAAAAAATGAACCTACAGATCTGTAATATAGATGTATGTAACTGATGAAAAGGCAGCACATCCCACTGAATCTACTACTCTACCCTCCTGTATCATTTTTTCTCCCTCTTGATATTTTCATTTTTTTATTTTTTTTTTTTTATCTCTGGCTGTTTTACATTCATTTTAACAGCAAATCATCTGCCATCAGTAGATTATTAGATATGTCATTCTTACTATACTACTACTATTATTATTATTATTATTATTATTATTATTATTATTATAGTGAGTATATTATATTATATTTTATGGATTTCTTGTTGAAATATGATTGACTTTTAAATTAGATATAGCATGTGTACATAAGTATATAGTAAAATTTTACGTATTCAAGATCTTGTGCGTCTACTTCATCACCAACTTTCATAGGAGTATTTGAAATGTACTATATATATCTTCATTTCTCATCTTATTTGCTCCTGGGAGAAATCACTACGTGCTTATTCGAGCGTGCATTGTTTGCAAGAAAATCAACTTCTTTGCCCGAATAATATTAACTTTTCATTTTTTTTTTCTTATTTCTTAATGTTTGTCTTAAATTTATATTCCCAAGATAGTTTTACCAAAATTATTTGCTTCTAAAATGTTTTATCCTAGTCAACAAACCGCTAATTCACTTGCTTTAGCTTATTAAATTTATATTTATATAAATTTAATCCACTTGATTGTCAATAACTATTGAGATGTTTTTGTTGGTGGTTTTCTTTGAGTAACTTTTTAAGTACACTCGCATTGGTGGTGTACCAAAAAGAGTAACAGATAAAAATAATAAAAAAAAAAAAAAAAAAAAAAAATGTAATAGACGCTCAATTCCCCGATTTAAAGAGTTTCGAGAACATACACAGATATAGTATAGAGTATAGAGATGTATAGAGGATAGTAGAGTAGCGAGAGCGTGGGCCAAACGAAACCGGAGATTCGTCGATGCGAAACGAATGATTCGAGTGGGTCCATTGGACTACTATACTAGTTCCACAATGTTGCGTTGGTGAATTGACTTGTCTTTTTTTACATTACTTACTTTTTTTTTTTTTTTTTTTTTTCTCGTTCTCCGACTATCACGAAGTATCCACTTTACGGAACAATGGGTTGACTCAATAGGCACGTGTCGATAGCAGGGGGAAATCACGAATGTTCTTGACATCCATAATGACAATAGAGCAGCTCATCATTTTGCTTAACTTACATATAAATACCAATTCCTTTTTCTTTTCTTTTTATTACACGTCTATTACTAAAATATTAAACGGTAATGATTTAATTCATTTTCGAGGTCTTAGGTGCGGTTAAATCTGTCCCAGCGGTTGAATATTCATGGTATAATAATAATTTATATTAACCGAGTAAAGAGTTTAAGTACGTTTGTAATATGCATATAATCACTTACTACATTAATTATAATAATATGATCCTACTATCCTCTTGAGATATTAAATATAATTAAGATGTTGAATTTAAATACGCAGAGCTATTCTCCTCATATTATTTCACGTTTCATAACAATTGGTCCAATTACATTAATCGACGCTGGTTAATTTTTGTTGGATTTATAGAGATAATCGTGATAAATAAATAATTTAATTAAACGCA
Source organism: Cotesia congregata (assembly GCA_905319865.3). NCBI lineage: Eukaryota > Metazoa > Arthropoda > Insecta > Hymenoptera > Braconidae > Cotesia > Cotesia congregata. Next base: position 23,379,411 of record CAJNRD030001122.1, on the reverse strand, counting down.
ATATGTATATTATAGTTAAAATAGTCTCTTTATTTAAGAGATCGTGTTGAAAGAAATTGGTCTTTACGTTTCAAAGGTTTTGCTTAGACTAACTTATATCTTAGTAACTATTTAATACTGAGGTCTAGTAACCTCTCCTTATTTTCCTTAAAGTAAACTTAAACTATATATAAAAAATTACTTTCAACTAAGACATAAATATATATGTATAGCTAGTACTTTAACGGGTAACAAAAAGGTCCTCTTAACTGACCCAAGTTCCCAGAGTCATAAAATTCATTTCTTACAGGCTTACATAAACATCCTGCATGCACATGTTTGAAAACAAGGTTTTCCAAATATTACAAAATAGAGAGAAATACTCTCGCTTACACAAAGAGTATTTTCACTAAAGAAATATTTTAAACTAAATTCATTTTTGAATCAGAGAATTCAACAATTTTTAATTCAATTAATTAAAAATTATACGAGTTAATATTTAACAGATGTCACAGCTTTATTTTATACAAAAAGCCCATATGATGTAAATAATTAATCGTATACATTTATAATGAGTGTTAAATTGGCATTTATTAATTATAACTGTTATTATCAATACCCAAGTACATAAATAATTTGTGAATTAAAAGTTCATCATAATCCACTTATTAAATTATTTAATTAATTAAACGTTCTCTAGTTTGTATATGAAAATTTATTTGTGTAAATGCTATATTACCGTTTAATAAAATTTTATTAAAAGTTTTTAGCGACGAAAAAAAGGTATCATTTAAATAAATAAATAAATATTTAGTTTATTGAGTTTTTGACTGTTGAGTATTGCGTAAACATGTCATCAAGATCGCTGTTGACAGTAAAACTTTACTGGAGAAATTACAGTGAGAATGTTATACAAATAAATGCGCAGATAAATATATATGTATGTATATATATATATCATCGATCGGGTGTATTTCGCAGTGATATTTCGATCTGTCGGAAATAATAACCTCGTTGGCTTTTAGCCAAATAGAGGCGAGGGTTTCACCATTCAACTGATGGATTTGTTTGTGCGATGGTTCTACGTGGGAGATTATCCGCACCCGAATAATATTCGGTCTCCCTTTCTCTTTGTCCCTTTTCACCCTCCGGTATATCTGGTATCTGGTAAACTGCATGTGATACTTCTATATAACGGACGTCCTTTACTAATTTCTCTCAGTCATTATTTTATCTCATCTCTTGTCTCTCATCAACTGGAATCCCACTGACAAGTGTCAAGGATCACAGTACAAGTCACCGTAGTACAGCAAGACAGTGACATATCCACTACGGATTTTCATTCAACACATTACACCCACTCTATTACAACTATCATTATTATTATTATTATTATTATTATTATTGTAATGATTACAATTATGATATGGTAAAAATCTATCGAAAAATTATACTTTTATCATCCTACCTATCTTACATAATCTTGATTGTGATGATTACTATTATTATTGTCCTTGTCTTACCTCATGCTCTATCTCTTCTCTATCTCTATTGATCGGCGCTGACGTCGACGCCATGACCACGAGTGCAAGGAATCGCTTCAGCGATTTGTCACGGGAAAGCTTTTTCTCTCAGCCAACTTGCACGTCGATTATGCGGGCACCGGATGAATCTATATATCTGTGTGTAGGGGGTTAGGGGAATAGGAGCTTCCACGATATTTCCACTTACTTTTATCTTTTTCTCTTCTTTCTTTGTTATTTTTTTATTTTTGTATATAAATATATCTGTTGGTATATCGAAAGGTAGCTGTAGGATATACATACATACAGTTATAGCAATAATATTATAAAGCGAATAGAGTGGTAGCTTTGCGAGGAAAACGAGTCCAGAGGTATTATCGATTAAAAGTTTATAGATGGGAAAATCTCAATCCTAGCAGCACTCTGATACCTGCACTCCTTACAAAAATAATCTTTCATGGGTTTTATTTTTTATATATCGACACACTAAACTTTCCCCTGTTATACTGTTACTGGTATTCTACAGCATATATATAGAACACAGTGGCATGTGTGTCACTTTTATTTCTTATTTCTTATTTCTTATCTTTTATCTTTGTCTAAAAGTTTTTTTTGTTGATTTCCTGGCTCTCGGGGGCTGAGCTCTGATACTCTCGCGCCTTATTCGCCTTAACTTATATTTTTCTGACTGGTTATATTTGGGTCTCTTAGCTCGCAGCTCACAGCTCGAGTCAACTCTCCTATGATTTATTACATTCCGACAAAGAATTATACGCGAGACAGTAAAGAATTGTTTGAATAATGTTTTTCACGCAGTACATGCTACCACACGCAGCCTGCTTATTATTTATTTTATATTTTCCAACCATTTTCTCAACCGTTTTGTCCTATATTCTACTTACTATACACATTTTATCCTCTCGGAAAGTGAGCATGTATACCGTAAAAACCGAGAAAACCTCCAAGAGTATTATTATTGTTATTAAACCTAAAAGCTTTAATATTATTTAGATAATTATTTTTAACAATTTACGACGACGTTTTATTCAACAATTTAAATTTTATGGAAATGGAAAATGATTAAAAAAATATTTATAAAAATAAAAAGGAAATTTTTTTTCCTTATTCTCGGCCTTAATCGTTTTTTATTTTTTATTTTTTTTTTTACTTTAAATAAACAAGTGAATATTATTCATCGGGGAGCCGGTTGTTTAATTTATTTTTTCCTTAAACCGAGGTGCTTTATCAAAGATAAATTGCCTCTGAGTTGAATGATAACATCGTCTCTCCTACTTCCACAACTCTAAGCGTCCCTTACTCCCCGTCACTACCGTCACTACCAGTTCTCTCACGGCATCACGTCAATTTAATTAACTTTCTCGATAATAACTTTTAAAATAAAAATTTTAAATTACTTTACACAAACGATATTATATATAATTTCCGTAGCGCGGTACCGAAACCTTAAATTGTCTTATTTGCATTTAGTTGTTGTTTATAATTGTATAACCGCTATCCTGGGAGAAGACCCGGTCTAGAACCTGTGACAGTGACAATGATAGAGACAGAGACAGATTCACAATATATTCGCATTCACATATATTATTATTTAATTATATTATTCAAATGATAATAATAATAATAATAATAATAATAATAATAATAATAATAATAATAATAATAATAATGTATGGATTTTAGAGTAAGAGCTGTTGACTATTGTGCCGTTTAGAATCTACCCTTGATCTCCTTTCCGCACTGAGAAACTCTTTAGCATGTAACCGCGTTATTAATGCTCGTACCATTTTATCTATGCAACTCACGAGCTCATAAGATAATGAAATTAAAATATTGGTTAATGATACGATAGGTGATGGTACGTGCGCTATTTAAGCATAGTATAGATAGTACATAGAGGATATAGGACATCGTAAGTACATACTGAGTATAGTAACTGAGTAACTGGGGAAAATGTTTAGGAGTTTCGTTGGTAGATACTGCTTTCCTTCCTCCAGTGGCTTATAATTAATATATCGTTATTGTTACTATTATTATTATTATTATTCTATTATACTTATATATATTTAATCGGTAAAGTTTTTCCTTTCAATCTAACCCGCTGGTATAAGATTGTAATAAATAATTAAGTTGAGTTTTAATGAAAAATTTTACGAAAGGGAAGAAGAACAAGTTAAAAAAACGTTAATGAGAATAGTTGTTGTGGATGTATATAATGGTTAATGGTATAAAATGTTGAGAAAAGTGTTTTACACAGCAAGTTTAGTAATCGGGAAAATTGCACTACAGTCTACGAGAGCATAGAACTATTATCCTGGAAATGGAAACCGTTTATCAATGGTCGAGTTAGCGAACTATAATTGTGCAGTTGCGTACCGAACATTCAGAATAATAATTTTAGCTGTTTCATGATTTCCTGATATTATTATTATTATTATTTTAGATTAAACAGTAATAATTATTATTATTATTATTATTATTTTTTTTTTTTTTAATTACACTGTATTTATGGGGACAATTTATTACAGAATTACGGCGCACAATACTGTATACCACAATGTTGATGATTGTATTAAATTTGAATATTAAATTAGAATTGTGAAAGACTCTTGTTATGCCACAATTTTTTTTTTTTTTTGTACCCAACATTTAATATCGTTTTATCAATGTTACTCTTGACAGTAATTAAACGTTGACCTTTTTCCCGAAATTAGATTGGATTGATTAATTGTGGCTTTAATTAGAAAGGTAGAAAAAGTTTTTGGGATTTTATAATCCTAAAGACTTTTAACTGGACAAGTATTGATTTGCTATTTTTAATTTATATATTTTCATTTAAAAAGATTAATTTATTATTTAGTGAATACAAATCTTTCAACGTTGATTACACGGTGAGAAATTTCTATTATTTTTTATTCTGCATGGATTTTAAATTTTACAATGGTGCATATTACTAGTGAACCTTATTGACTCAGAATAAAATTTTACAATGGCCCATAGTAATTTCCGAAACAAATGAAATCAAACATAGCAAACGGTAGAAATTGAAATGTACCATAGTAAAATGAAATATGCAATAATTTAAATTTCCGAATGTACTATAGCAAAAAAAATAAGAAAATGTTTGTAAAAAATAAAAAATTTTAGAGTAAAAAATATTTTTAGCAATCAAAAAAAAATATCAAACCAAACAAGATTTTTTTTTGTTTGTAATAATTTTTAAAAAAATTTTTTTAAAATATAGTTTTTTTTATTTGTTTTCTATTTTTAATTTGAACGAAGGATTTATTTTGGCAGTTAATTATATTATAAATAATTATAAACACAATATATAACTTTTAAATTATTTTTCATTATAATAATAATAATAATAATAATATATTATTAGAAAAGTGTCGGTTGCAGGTTAACCATCGAATGTTTGTTTTCATCTTAATTTTTCACGGTAAATTATTATATATTTTATTATTTAGGAATCTTACAACAAAGCAGCACGAAAAAATGAAAGAGCGCGCGTCGCGACTGACGCGCATACGTTTACTATGGGACATTTGAAAATTTCATAGTCACAATTTTAAATTTAAACCGAGTACACGTGACTAAATGTCAAATTTTTTTTATAAATTTTTATTGTCGACTGAACAACAGACATTTTACTATGGAACTATAATGAAAAGTTTTAAGCACACTCACAGTTTTTGTTCAGTCAGTTTACGAAAATTTTTTATATATGTTTATGTAACAGTTACATGGTCAAATTTACTATGGTCCTTAGTAAATATTGATTGGTACAATATGATATTCTTAAATTTTTATGGTAATATTTTGAATTGAGTCATTAAGGTTCAGTCTTATTATGTATGCATAGTAAATTTCTACAGAAATTTCTCACCGTGATAGTTTCATTAATTGAAAAGTAATTATTGGAAATAAGTTAGCGAATAAATTTGACAATTATAAATAGTTATTCCAGAGAGAAAATTAAAATTTTATCGTATAAAAGACAATTGAAATTACATCAGAGATAGTAAATTATTGAAACATTAATTACGATAAATGATAAATGTTAATTGTTGCTGTACGAGATGACATATCGATAATATCAAGGCATATTAACAAACTGGAAGCACAAGTTTAGGAGACCGGTATGGGGATGTGAATGTCAAGTGGAACAAGTTATGGTTGTAATTGACTGAAATTGGATGGTACTTGACTCGAAAATCGAGTGCACGTTTTCAGTGCCAGGGGGATAACAGTTAAGCACTAGTCGAATTAGACAAATCGAGTTAGACTATTAACTTTGGTGGGTTCTGCGGCGTAACAGGTTAGAGACTGGCGGTGGCTACCAGACTTAGAGAACCAAACTTTGGCTACTTGCTCCTATACTCTTCATTTCGGTACCTTCTCTACCTGGTTTATTTTCCTCCCTTTACTAAACTCCTTCTTCTGATTATTCCGTTTCGACTGATCGTTCCGGCTGCTCAATCAACTTTTCACTCTACATACACCCACAGAATAGATACAATACATACATTTTCATCTATATCATACAACATGCGGTTACTATCTAGATCAACGTTAATATAAGCTTCAGTAAATACAGCTTCCATTGCTTTTAAACTATTTTAACCCCTTAATTAATGTAATTAGTAAATTGGTATACGCTACTACAATTTTCAACTAAATTATTTACCGCAACAGTTTACAGAGAACATTTATAGAGATCGTAATTATTCTCATCGCTTGATTTAATAAAATAATTGATAATAATTATCATTAAATACATTTGACTCTGTATATATACCCTTGTCAACTTGACAAGAAAGTTTATGCATAGATTTTCCTTTAATTATTCATTTAATCCATTAGTTTTACACTGGTTAATTTATAATATAATAATTTTTGAGACCAGTATCTGTCTTATAGTAATCAATTCTAGTTTAAATATAGTAATACAATTCTGATAATTAGGTAGAAAGTTTTTAATGATAAATGACAAATGTTAATGAATTATTTATTACCAAGTTCTAAATCTCAAAAATCGACATTTGCCTGGAATTTAATTATATTAAATTAAATTACACGGAAAAAAAAAATATTGTTACTGGAGCCATCTATTAGATACCTACTCGTAGAAAGTTACTGTAGCATTGTATTGTGTATTCCTAAAGCAGCAATACGGTATGGCTACTGGAGCGATCTGTTATAGATAGCTAGAATCGCAAACTACATTTCTCTTACAACGCCCTCTTACCGGACAAAACATATTTATCCGGACCACATAAAAGTGACACACGTGTTTTTTTGTGCCAATAATCAATTAAAAAAATGACTTAAATATTTGTTTTAATTAAATATGATTACAAAAATCAATTTATTGATAAGTATTTATTTGTCATAAAATATGAACAACCAACCTCAAACCTCATGATTATAAAATCAAAACATTTCACTCTTCTAATCTTTTGTTAATTTTTATTTAAAAATTGTATGGATAAATAAAAAAAAAAAAAATAAGTAATTAAGAATTAAAAAATAGATTACATATTAAATTATCAAGTTTTTGAATGACACAAGTTGAAAGACATTAGAAATTTTTTTAGAATTTTTTAGCAATAAAATTATTACGTAAAAAATTTAATAAAAAAATTCCACATGTGAGAATTAAAAAAAGTTCTTAGTGAAAATTTTTAAAAGTATTTTTTACTGTCATTGATTTGTTATAAAATTAAAAAAAAAAAAAATTGACAGTTGTCAACTAACTTTAGTATCACATTTTTGATAATATTTATTTATTTTTCATGTACCATTTTAAAAAAAAAATTATACAAATTTAAATGTTTCTACACACATTCATGTGTTTTAAATATTTCGACTGTTTTTTGAAATTTCGGAAGGGGTTTTAAATAATTTGTTGGTTCTATAAATTTGCCCCACCACATTTTTCATTAAATTATTCGGATTTGATTTTATCATTGCACTAATTATTTTCAAATTTATTTAAAAAGTACCCAAACTATTAATATCTCTATCGGAAAAAACAAAAAATTAATAAGCCAAAGTTTTTTTTTAATTATAATCCATAACTCTTGACAGTCGCATATTAACTACAGATTGCTAGTAAATAATTATATTAATTTTAAAGGTTATAAAATATGTCAACAAACAAGACTGCGCGCAGAATCTGAGACTTCAACGAGGCGTTTACCCCTCACAGCAATCCCGTATTGCTCTCCCAGCTCAACGGTTTAGCTATTTTAGCCATCTACTGTATACCTGCCAGAGCGATCTACTAGATGGCTCTAGTAACTCTCTAACAGTTAGTCGAGTGGGGATAGTTACTGTAGCATTACAATATAGCTCTGAGAGCGATGTTTTTTTTTTCCGTGTATATTAAAATCAATCTTTCATCCAGGTCATTAAGTAATTTACTATTCAATTAGGATAAATTTATAATTTAGCATGACAATTTGTGTCTCGAGCAACCGAAAATTATCGATGCGGAGTAGTAAACCACTAAAAATATATAAATTAGTTGTTACACTCAATATCTCTCTCCAATTAATCTTATAAAATTAAATATAAATACTTGCAGCAAGTAGGTTACAATGAATTCGAATTTGATTGGATTTTTATTAAATTTTTGGTTTTAGCTGATCGGTTCATAATATTTGTATAACGGGAGTTTTTATAGATGTACTCTATATATGTATAATATATTTATAAGAGTTATCGTTTTCCGATCCTGTCGTGCTAAGCGTACTGGAGCATCAATCTTTTTTCTGTACAGCAAACTGTATGGCCTACGGGAATATTTACTTTGCACGAATCTACTATTCACTATTCACTATTCAAATTTAATCGAAATAAATATAAACTCTAAAGTATACCGATAGATGAACACTGAATTTATTTTTTTCACTCCAAATATATAATAATTTCATATAAATACAATAAAAAATTTATGTGATTATCCGTTGAACAGTGTGCGTCTTTATTTTTCAATAATATTTCAATATAATGAGCTTTTAACTGTTCAGTGGAAAAATAATATCTCTTCATGTTCACTCGATCAAAATAATAATAATAATAATAATAATAACAAAATATCTCTATAGGTAATAATATATTGGTATTTGTATCTCTCACGTACTCGAATTTCTTTTCGTTCAATACCATACATATAGATATATACTTGTTTATTATTGTTGTTGTATTTTGTATAGAAAAAGTAATATTGCTGGTAGAAAATGGTCGCATTTTATATTGATGTAAAGCCGAGGACATCAATGTTATCCCCATATATATAATAAATATAAAAACAATTGCCATAAATTGCCTATAAAACCATGATTAAATTACAGTATCCATCATTATCATTATCTTATATTATTACTCAATATTCAATAGAAAATATTTTCTTGACATTACCTTTTACGTCATTTGATGCTCAATTAACTATAAAATCGATGATATTTTTATTTTAAAACCAAGTAGGTAGTGAATTTATTTAATATAGGGGTCATTCACTATAACTTGTATTGTTTTCTGATACTATATTACCTGATCCACGCTTTTGTTAATTATTTATAATATGATTTGTGATCCTTTCATCGAATAAGTTATTCATATAATGTGTTGAATGTATGATGAATTTTCATGATCGAGATACCATTTATAATTCATACAAGTTATTGGAAAGGTAATAAATGTTTAAATTGTCATTATAAGTAAAATTATATATTTTTGGAAGAATAGAATTTCAACATACAATAACATGGTGGATAAAATAAAACATTGAGAAAATATAATAGTGGTAATTTAGAGTATAGTAGTGAGTTAAAGCACAAATGAGGAAGTAGACTACTTGTGGTTATGGTATAATACCAGCCCGAGGGATTAAAAAAGGTTTTAGCTTTCCATACTCGCACACCAAATTGGGCGAAGGTGAAACAGGGCAGGGAAAGGGGTGGAGGTGGATGTTATGTATGTCTGGCAAAGAAGCTGGGTGTCTGTTCGTGACATGCTGGTAAGACTTACGGTCCAGCAGCCAGGAACTACCAAGGTATGTCTAATTTAAATTGCATTTATGTGCAAACGCGTACTTCACCGTTCTCCATCACGCTACCTTTTCATCACATACTTATATACGCATTAATATTAACTCTTTACACAGATGAAAAATTTTAATTATCATCATTATTATTATTATTATTATCATCATCAATATGCTTATGAATTTCATTAAACAGAAAGTTCTCATTAATTATTATTTTTTTTTTTTTTTTATTAAATAATGATTACAATAGAGTCACTTTTAGCTCGTTTGAATTAATATATGCTCTTTAATTAAAATATTATACGTGTTGTATATTTATATGATATAAATGATAGGTAACGTAGCCACTGTAAATTTAACGTATATCCTCATTAAAATTCTGAAACTCTCAATTTTACTTTATCATTAAAGTTTTAAACTTTCGGGAACTCTCTGATTTTACTTAGCAATGCACAAACTACGTCAGTGTACACAACTCTCATTAGGTTATCTATGTGTAGAAATATTATCAAGTCAATACACATGCAAGGATCATTATAAATTATTTCACATTTTATATTTTTTTAAATAACCATCACCAGATTCATATTTACATTTTACTTGGTTGAAAAAAGTTTCCTTTCATTCAAGTTAATTTTTTTGTGTTTATAGAAAATTTAAAACTGAAATCGGTGTTAAATCCAGTAGCAAAATAAAAATATATAGGTATATTTATCGGTAAAAAAAGTTAATAGCAGCCTGAGGCGTTTTAAGATAATAATCTTCCTCTTATAGTGTGTACTTTATAAAGAGATATTGTGTATTCAAAACAAATGATTATTTATCGTTTTTTAAAGTAAATGTATCTCTTCTTTTGTATGAAACTCTGATAAGACTACTTATTCAGATACTTAATAGTTTGATCGACAAGCCGGATACATTTTTCTTTATAAGAAATTTATACAGATATATAAAATGCACATTAATCAGTTTTTTATCCGTTATCATCTTGGGAAGGGGAAGGAAAAAAAAAAATGAAAGAAAAGCATGTATTATGTCATTTTTATCTTTTTTAATATTTGTCCCACATGTGTAAAACCTCTCTCTGGTCTCTAGAATGATCAAGCATCAGCGGGCGTTTCTTTACCGACAAAATGTAATATAAAAAGATTATTTCATCTGTCCCTGGTGTGTCTCTCACTAATTTCTTCCAGCGTCTCTCCTATCCGACTATTTGTCTGACTATTTTTTGACATTGCAAAATTAAACCATTTGTTATTTACTTTCATATTATTATTATTATATACTGTTATTAAAAATCAATATTAATAGATTATTATTATAAAATAAATTATTAACTTTTTTAATTTTATCATCGCTCAATTCCTTCAGTAGGTGCATTCTATTATAAACTTTAATTCAAGGAAACTTTAAAAGCAACATGAAAAGTTAATTTCAAAAGTTTTGTTGTTACACAACAATAAAATTTAACTTTAGATTCTTGTTTATAACGTCTTTTGTTACTATTTTAAAAAAAAAACATTTTATTCTATAATTAATATAATATCTTATTATTATTATTCCAAATAATTATAATCATACAAAAGAAACTTGATAAGTTATTATAGTTTTTCTTCTGAAAAGTCTTCTTCTATTATTATATTATCTTCAAAAAAAAAAAAAAAAAAAAAAATTAATAATTATGAGCAATTATTATTTCATTAAAGAAAAATTTATGAATCGATAAATGGATAAATAATTTAAAATCTTGCGAATGTACTGCGACAATGAATAATAAAAATGAATGAATAAAAGAATAAAAAATAATAGAGAGTTTGAATAAGGCCGGATGTTTGTTTTGAAAGGGTGAGTTACCAAGTCTCTGGAGAGCTGGAGAGCTACTGGTATACGCAGTACACGGTACATAGTGCATGCTACATGTCAGTAGTGTACCGAGTTCTGTATCGAGAATTTCACCAGCACAACACAGTAAACCGGAAGCAGGTAACAATCACGTTACCGGTAGAAATATGACCAGTCAGTTCTCTTTCATTTATGTGTACACACTTACTACTAGATTTAGTATACTTAGGAGACTTGCTAGCAATTCTAGCAATGCTTGCTAGATACATCCACCTCTGCTCTGAAAATAAATATATTGTGGAAAAATATAGAATTGTCTGGACTCTCGAGTATAAAGAAACAAAGTACACAGACGAGTAGATCCTGAATTCTCCTTTCTTCAGTAATCCTTTCTTTAGTATGACAGTATCAACTTGTACTTTTGAATTGTGTCAGCATACTAGCAAGTGCGTACATCTACCAGTTAAAAAAAAAAAACAATGAACGTAATTCCTTTGTGACATAGCATTATGATTTTATGCTCGTGAATATTCCCCGTCTTGATATTTTATGTAGCTTTGCTCCATTTTTCATTTTTCTCTAAAATGTCAATCGGTTTTCCGATAGTGTTTTATAAAACCGATATTACAACCTGTTAATATATTACAAACGTTCGGTTTATTATTAAATAATGATGAAAATGAAAGCGTATCGATGACAGTAATTTTAAAAAGATTATTAAATAATACCTTTGGGAATAGACCACCAGCAGTTTGATCAGTTATCGATATGGATTAAAAGGACGACCTTTAATCGTTATTCCCTTGAGAGTAGTGGGAGCTGTTAAAGTTAATCGTGTATGTCTGTCAACAGTATTACGTTATATTTGATCGGAACGGTCGCTGTTGTAGCGGTAATAGCGGTGAGGGTGACGGTCGTCCATTTTATGAGCTGATGATACCATTTTACAAATGCACATCATAACAATTGTTTGATAAATTTATATGTCTTGTGTCTATGTCCACATAGAGTTCATTTTATGGGTATCAGGGGTTGTTTTATATTTTTCATCTTTGTTTATTTTCGGTGGTACGTGACTAGATTGCTTCCACGGCGTGGGGTAGTGTCAAACCCCTTTTATATAACAAATATAGCACTGCAACCAGTGCAACATATTTCGAATGCTGTTTACGGAATTTTTTAATATTACAAAAATAAACAAAGGTGAAATCGATGGTGTATATAATAGTCGCACTTTTTGTTGGTATCAATAGAGAGTGTAGCGGTTGAAACCTGGATGACTATTAGAGAAGAGCTATAATAAAGCGGAAGGTTTAAAAATAAAAGGTGCGATTGCTTGCAAACCGATCGATGAATCCGTCATTTCCGACACACACTACACCACAACTACGGCGGAGAGCGAACTAGAAACGCCCCCTGGCTTTTAAATTTATGCTTCAGTTGTCGATATTTTTTTTTTTTTTTTTTTTTTTTTTTTTTTTAAACAGAGATATATAGAGATTACATCGGTTGAGATGGGTGATGTCTACTACCCCTGTGGTGGTTTCACTCAAAAGAGAAAGAGAATCTGAATTTCACAGCAGCGAGAAATTTATGTGTGAAATACACCTCTACGCAAAACGCTAACGCGGACTTCTCTACACTGTATAGAAATATAGAGGTATAGCTATAGGTATAGATATGTAGAGATGTAGAGGTGATAGGTATAGAGATGGTTTGTTCGGGTATAATTCTCCATCTCGGCTCTCGTATAATATAGTATAAAGGCATAAACGGGTGTATGCTCGGCTCGGTGCACGCCATTACAGTGTCCCAGGGGCGAAAACTTTACGAAAAATGCCTGAATTTATGTCCGTTTTCCCGGAAACTTAGATTCTTCACTCATATCCATACACATTCACTGAAACTCTTGACCCGTTAAGAGTTTTCAAATTATTTATCACTGCCTATTGTCCAAGGAGACTATTTATCATTGTATTATCTGTTGTCGATTTTAGTTGCATGGCCAAACCAGATAACCCTTTTAATTCATTAACAAAACTTTTATCCATTATCATTTATTTTTTTTTTTTCAATAATAATTATTTTATTAAAACTTTATTTTTCACTAAAGTATGATTCATAGTCCAAATAATAATAATAATGAATAATGTTGCATTTATAATAGTTAAAAAATTCATCTAAAAAAGTATAGTATGGATACTTTTTAGTAGAAATAATGAATTTAATTTAATAATTGATGAAAAAAAAGAAAAAGAAATGAATAGCTCTTGTTAACTTTAAAAGTTAATATCGTTAAATTAATTCGTGAGAAGAATGTAGAACCTTTATTGATTTTCGGAGCACGGAAGCACGGAATAGGAAGCAACTCCTATCCTCTCGCTTTGCTTTCAGCGCTGAACATCATAACCGCATCCATAATTTACAAGACTCTCCAGTTGGTAAAATTATTCACCAAATGATAAAATAATTCTTGCAACGGCTGGTGGATCAGTTTTACCTTACCGTATCTTCTATACATACATTTTTCTCTTAATTAAATAAAAAATAAATATTATTTTAATGATATAAAAAATTTATTTAGTAATGAAAACGGGTTTAATGAGCTTCTCGATAATATTTAATCAAACGAAAAGGTATAATGATAAATAGTTTAACGCTGTAATAGTATCAAAGTGAATAGATTAAATGTACAGAGGACTAATTAATAAAAATAAGAAATTATCAAGTGAACGTAAAAAACTTTATGATGCGCTTATGTAAATTTTCAAAGTTAATTTATACATGCATAAACATTATTAATGACGTGGGTTGAGATTGATAATCACTTTTGTATATAGAGCAGAGAGTAGAGATAGTGAATGAGAGTGAATGCTCTATATCTGATAATGATTGGATGTCATGTTCACACAGAGAAAATAGCTAAAGTACCTTTGACCACAGGAAACTAATGTCTCTCCAGCGCTGATGAGAAAATCAACTGCCGTTTCACAATTACATCATCTTGTGCTGTGCTATAAAGTATGACAGGCCATCCCTTCAGTAAGCTCGGATGATGAAAGCATAATCGAATGTCCAAAACTTTCTCAGTAATTACTTTCAATAAATATACATATAATTTTTTGTACTATATTGTTCCAGGTGATGTTAAAGTTTAAATATTAAATAATATATCTAAATTTATGTTATTTGTATACGTAATTTACGTATGTGTGTGCTTGACTGTTTGAGAAAACTAGACAAGTGCAGACATACATAAAAAGTAAGTGGAAAGTGGGAAGTACACAGAGTCGTTGGCACGTTCGCTCTTTTAGACACCCAGCCAGAAAGTCTCTCCAATGTTTCTTTTACCCTTCTCAGCCCCTACGGAATCGTCTAATATGATCAGAGAGACAACTAGGGTCGCATAAGAATAAAAAAATGATAAAAATGAGAAACAAAATAAGAACATGTCATGGGAAATGCTTCGTGAAAACGAGACGAAAAAAGAGCGATACAAATATATATATATATATATATATATATATATATATATATATATATATATATACACCACGACACCACGACACCACACCTTTTCTGGCTTAATCGACAAACACACCGCTTTATTTTTATTTTTTATTTATTTACTACGTGACTCAACTACTTATACCAGCCCTTAGATCCACTGCAGTAACAATTAGTCTTATGTAGTAATTTAAAAAAAAACATTTTTTTTTAATTCTTAAATCATTAATTATCCATTAAATTAATAAATTAATTAACTGCTACAAATTCCGATATCTGTTAAATTATTCATTCCCCTGGAAAAGTATATTGATATCTACGTTTCGATATTAATGTACTAATTATTTAAATTATGAAATTTGACCCATTTGCAGTAATTAATTTCAATAAATTGAAGACGGATTTCAAGTTTCAAGTAATATTCACAGCTGCAATTAATAATTTATTCGTGTTTTATAAATTTTTTAAGTATGAAATGATAAAATTCACTTACTTTCAAGTTTTCTAATGAAATATAAAAACTCTTTACTTTTTAAAATGAATGTGTAATAACACGTTGGCGGAATTCAATCTCAAATGACTTTTTACAAATGTTAATTTCTTATCAAACTCGTTGGAAGATTACAAATTCGCGATGGGACAAAGTTTCAAAAGTTTAGTGTCGTTCTTCTTTTGAGAAAACTGACTTGTAGTAGCTGAAGTAATAAATGAAATGAAGATAAAAAAAAAAGGTCATTTGGCATCCGGAATGGAAGTAAATTTCTTGAATTTTTTGAATTTTTGTCCAGTCAACTTTAAACTAGTTTAGTAGGTTCAATTAAACAGAATTTTATCAGTTTTAACTTGATACTCGGAGACTTAATTATAAGTAAATTATTTTACAATTTACAACTATGAAATTAAATAAAGCATGATTTATTTTAATTGAATATTGAAATTAATGAAAACTTAAACTATATATTAGTTTAAAGGTTTTGGTATTCAAATAATGTTATTTAAGCAATACTATATGTGAGAAGTAAAGAGAAATATTCGGATTTTGAGTACAAGTAAAAGAGAATAGAATGAAAAGCATGAAACACGGAGCATGAAGCACAATGGCAATTCCTGTTGTAGCACCATGCACCAGAACTCATCAATTTTAGTCAACTCTCAACAATCCACGTCAAGCCTCACTTGAATTAAGCACAACCGCTGTTTACATATATATATATATATATTTTGTCAGATGGTTTGAATTCATTTGAATCGATATCTTTTTATGCTTTTTTCAACCGTGCATCCATGAAATAAATACGCTTTATGTTAAATCGTTAATTAAAATTACAATAAAATTAAATTTTTCCTTGTGATTATTCTTTCTCTTTGAATATGTTTTTAAAATTTATTATTTATTAGATTTATCTTTTATATAGCGATTGGAAAGAATGGAAACTGAAAAATAATAAAATATATAATTTTCGTTGTACTTTGTTCAATTAAAATATTCTGTTGACTTATGTAAAATCACAAAATGTTACTATTATAAGCATTTATGTACACTAAATATAAATTTTGATCCTTTTCAGTTTCAGTGAAATTTAATTTAATTAAATAAAAGCTCATTTACGTTAATTAACATCTTTTGAAGTTACAGATGTAGATAATTTATTTTATTTAATTAATCTCGAGTGCATTGATTTTGTAAAGTTAGATTAAATAATTTAACAGTCTTTTGAACTCATAGTCAACGGGTTTGTTGTTGTATAAAGCATTCAAATTAATTAAAGTCATTTTCATTTGTACGTAATCTGATGCGATGATAGAGATAGTAAAGACAAATTTGATAAAAATAAAAAATTCGTTGTACAGAGTTGAATTATAGTTATTTTGAAAAAGTTTAATGGACTGTAGGTTTATTAGTGGGATACGTATAGTAGGTGTACTAGTTAAAAATTTATTTATACATTTAAAACTTTAGGTATTCATATTTTATTTCATGAAATTGCATTTGCTGATACAGATTTAAACTTTTTAAAAGTTTATTATTGTTATTATTATTGTCCATGTGAAAATCTAAGAAAATTTAGCTCAATGTGACAGGAAAAACCACTATCTTGATCCATTAACTTTACCATTTCAAACAAAACTTTTTACCGGGAAAACTTGTTGATGTGCAGAGCATCATATTCTCCGAGGATTTCTTTTCCAGGAAAAGGAAAATTTCAATCAATCGAATTATTAAACTTTAACAAACTTTACAATTACTTTGGATCAATTCAACCTCACTCAATTGTTAATGTACCTGGTATTTATAATTTGACAAAGTTTTAACTCACTTATCTTTTAAGTTAAGATTCAAGATACATAAGCCATAAATTAAGTGCCGCTATTGATCAAAATTAAACCATCTTACAAGATTTAATAAAGTTAATTAAATTTTTCCAAGTGATAAGAATGAAGCTGTTAAGTTAATAACGCTAAATACAAAAGTAAGAGTAGTCAAAAAAAGTTTTTAAAAAAATAAAACATAAATAGTATTCGTTATTCAAGAGAGTAGTAGATGGAACGTCTTTCTCTTGTATTTTTTTCAGTTAGACAAATGTGCTTGCTTTTACGTCTAGCATTTAAATGGAACAACGTGATGGAGGAAAAAGACGTCTTTCCGTATGAAAACGTTGCATCGTATGTAAAGAAATACACAAATAAAAATAAAAATAAAAATAAAAATAAAAATAAAAATAAAAAAAAATAAAATATAAAATATAAATATACAAAGCATTTCATTCGCCAAGAAGCTCATAATAGTCAGAGAGCAACGGCCAGCTATAGAGTAAGGGTTAAACGCTGAAATATCTATATATCTATCTATCTATACGTACATGCTAAAATATTTTTTTGTATAAAGCATTGCAGTTGGGGTATAAGTGTACATAAGAAGTCTCCATGCTCTTATATAGATATATGTATGGCATTATATTGAGGAAATGGATTTTTCTTGTTACTCTTTGATAAAAGTATAGCCTCTTTGCATCTTTCTGTGATAACTGTGTTGTTTTTCATTTTTTATAAAATCGAATCGTCATTTAATGTACGCATGATCAATATATAGCTAAAGGGAAAATTCAATTATTAAAATAATTCCGTTTAATCAATTTATAGTATTAAATATTATCGTAATTACGGATTTTATTATAAATTTTTTAATATCCATGTATTGTTATTGCAGTTTGGCACATTTTCATTGTTTTCATTAACAAAAGCTCATTCAGTATTTTATCAAGGAATTAAAAATATATAAAAATATAAAATATTGAAAATATTGGAGGCATCTTTAGAGAATTTTGTTGGTGGTATATATGTATGGGTTTTTATCTAAAATTCTTGGGGATTGACCTCTCGACAAGCATTTACGGGACAAACCCACACGTTCAATCGTTTATCTTGAAAGGTTTAATGGATTGCGACGTGCCAGAGGCGAGAGGCGGGTTTTAGCACACGCGAATCTACGTTATATATTTATATATATATATATATGTGTGAATATATGTGAGGGTTTACCGATTCACACAAAGGAAAACCGAACAGAGAGTTAGCTGTGGGTATAGAGTGTGAGAGGGTGGAGCAGGTTTAAGGGAGGAGGACTCATTTGATGCCGGAAGGGTACCAAAAGCTGGAAAGAGATAGAAAGAGGTACAACAGACTCAATTCAAATGGTATCACCAAGACATATCCTTTTAACATTTTTCTCATTAAATCGATTCCGAGTTTGTTATTTCATCACCAAAGCGAGTGAATAAAAAAGTTTAATAAAATAATAAAAAAAGGCTATCCCACAAGGTATACCTTATATAGTTATATAGTTATATAGTTATATAGTTATATATAGGTATTCCATATCCTTTTCCCATTTCTTACTTTCTTACTCTGTAAGCTTTCACATAATTTATGTAATTCAGTCACGCTGAGCTATCATCCACCTACCTACTATTTTATTACATTTTTTTCCCATTTAAATTTATTTTTACTCAAACATTATATCTTCCAACCGATAATAATTGATAATACTTTAATGCTTGTTCCTTTCTCTTTCCTTATATCCACCCTTATCCACCCGTTCCAATCTCTCGATGTACTTATTATTCTCTCTACTCTATTTTATTTTTAATTTTTATTAAATATTTAAATGTATAACGAAATTTTTTATTTTATTAAATATAATTGGTACATGTTGGAAAAATAAATATCAACTCTGCTATAATTTAATTAAAAATATAATTGTATAATTTCGTTGGAAAAAATTACCACGAAGAATATATTTTTTCGATTTATTGTACCTCCAGCGTGAAATCTAACTTTATTATTTATGCAGTGGAAAAGAATGTGAAAATTCGAAGAAAAATTTATGACATAAATCCTGTCTGGCATTAAATATTTACAACATATAAAATAAAAGTTTTTTTTTATAAATCCAAAAGTTATTAAATAGTAGTCATATGTATGAAATTTTAAAGATGGCGAATTTGAGAGGGATTGAAAAGGTTATTGGATCCGGAATTTAAATCTACTCACTTATTCTCGACGTCTATTCTCCGACAGATTACTCAATAAATTTCCGCAAGAATAAATCATCAAAGTGTTGCCGTCTTCAAACGCCATCAACAAAATCTAACCCATTCATGATTTAACAATGACATTGATTAAACTTTCATTAAAGCCTGTCATTACCATTTATTATTATTAATTTTTCATTAATTTATTCCTAAAAATTTTCTTTAAATTCAAATTAATCGATTATACATTATACTGATAATGAGCAATTGAAATGAAAACAAATAGATTAATAACTGGATTTCCAATAGTTTATAGTTTGAGAAATGCAACGTTTGATGACAGTAGTCACCGATGGTGGTATACGTGGATCAGGAAGCCGGATTTGAGCTAAGAAAAGTTATTAAGCTGAATAAAAGGGGACGAGAGAAAGAGAGAGAAAGATTTTAAACTATTCTGAAGCGAATCAACTTCTATTCCGGAAGACGATTGCGGCTGAAATGCCATCCGGAGATCCGGAGCTCCAGCTTTAAAAGTATTTCATTTGAATATCAAACTCAACTCTGAGTCAGTAGCTCCAGACGCGAATAATAACAACAAATAGTGTCTTGATGATGGTTAAATAACTCGACTCCACTCAACTTTCTTTTTACTCGACGTGATTATTGTCATTTCATTACAATCTTTATTTAAATTAACTCTAGACTTTTTATCTACCCATTGACTTACTCACTATTACCTTTGTTTGTTTTCCATTTCAATTAATTAATTAATAATTAATAATCAGCTTGTATGTAATTGTAAATTTATCAATCAATTATATATTACAGTTTCATTCATCAGTGTAATTTAATCTGGTAAATAGTATGTCATCAACTCAACCGATTAATTTTTCATTTAGTTTGTCATCCGTCATCATCATCATCATTCTTAAACAAATAAATTATTAGTATTTGTGTTAAATTTTACAACATACTCATTAATTAAACTACCATGATACTCGAATAATTAACAATTACCGTTCATAAATTAAAAAAAAAAAAAAAAAAAATTTAATTAAAAGTTTTTAATTAAAAAAAAAAAGATATGGAGTTTATTGAAAGCCCAAAAAAATCAATTACTCTATTTTTCCTCGGTGTCTCTCCTAATTAGTCAGTTCGACCTTTCGGATAATTTTGCTAAGAACTAATTTAATAATTTCGTAATTACCATTGAGTCGTCACAGACTTGGTTAATAATAATTAAATAGATAATAGCGAAGTGGATATTTAAAAAATAAATAAAGTTCAGGTAGTTGGTGTATTAAAGTTTATTAAGATACACATAAGTGTGTTGTCAAGCCCCTATCGTGATAATTATAAAATGGTTAGTTTGTGATCTAACTAAGACAGTGTAGACTGTACTATATACTTACGCTGTACCGTAAGTACGTGTTGTATAGATATATAAATTAAACTCTGCAACTTATCCAATATCCGGCTGGCAAAGGATATTAGATGAGATGAGTGTACTTGAATCTTTGATGAAATTTACCAAATTCTATGCATACTCAATATAAAATATATAATATATTAGATATATGGTATAGATCTGATCGATCGTAGGTATTTATTTGATACTTTGATTGTGCTATTGGATTCAGTGAATATATTGAAAGATAAATGTGGATGACATAATTTAAGTTGGTTTTGATTTAAAAAAAGCTCTTACTTTAACAATTGAATGTACTCAAAGCGTGAAATTTCCCGAAGGCTCAGGCGAGTAGATATGAAACTAGAACTGGGAACAAGAATATCGAATAAATTGAGTGTCGGTGGTGTAGGTAGATGGTGCGGCTGGCTCAAACAAACTCAAACCAACTCCTATCCAATGTTCCTGGGCCTGGGCCTGAGGGACACAATTTCTCTTCTTTGTATTTTCTTCATTTTTCCTACCCATCGTTCGCGTCATCCAATTTTATACGCAACTTTACCTCATTATTTCTCTACCAAGACTTGAATTGCTTTTCATCTGACGAATCATTTTAAATCTTTTATAAATATCCTCGAGTACGCAAATGTATCCCTTAATGTCTTTATTTTTTTTTTTTTTTTTATTTATTTTTTATTTTACCTTAACTAATGAAAAGTGTTGCTACAATTTACAACAGGAATAATAATAATAATAATAATAATAATATATAGGATAGAGAAACAGATTCCATGTACTTGAAAGAGTAGTATTATACAACCTGGTGGTATCTCAGCGAACGATTTAATAGGGGCAATTCGAGAGCAGTGCCCTCGGGGATATCTCGATGGAGAACTTTAATACTATTAGAGCTTTCGTAACACCTAATCAAACATTATGCCTTAATCTCACAGTGTCGCCGTATATATTGCTTGGCACCTCTGCTGCTGCTACTGCTGCTGGTGTTACTACTGCTAACTGTTTCTCATCATATTTTACCAAGGATAATTTAATTAGAGCTCATCCAGCTTATATAACCGCGTTAATACTCTTTAATAAATCTTTTTTTTTTTTTTTTTTTTCATTTTTCAATTTTATATGATGGATTATTTGAGTTTATAGAGTCCGATAGTGTTTGCACAAATTCCAGTGTTGTCATTACGAAATATAATATTTATGTTACGACTTTTAACTTTGTGGCAAACAGTCTAGTTATATATTGTATCAGCTGAAACATGCTCCAATGAATTTCCAGAGTTTTATATTTTGCAACCGTATAGACAACTATCGCGTCCAAACAGATTTGAATTTTCAGTTTATACTTGAGTGAACATATACATTTAAATTTCTCCATCTTCCTTTTGCCAACATTTAATAATCATTGCAAATAAGATAGCTTTGCTCTGGATACATACACGTTATGTCGTTATATATATATATATATATATATATATGTATATGTATATATACAGAGAAATGTCAAGCCAACACCCGATATATATACCAATGCCATTTGCATCCTGTCTCTTTACATTGTGGATAGTGGGTGGATGATGTTGGTACTGAAGATGGCCTCACCAACTCTCACCACTTCTCTCTCTCTCTCTCTCTCTCTCTCTCTCTCTCTCTTGCCGATAAACACTCTAGGTGTGAACGTAAATACATATATATGCATTAACATGTACATATGTGCATTGAGGATCGGTGTGACCAACTTGTATTCACTTTATCTATATCTATATGTATATGATTATATATGTTGAGGAGGTAGTTAGGATCTCTTCTTGTTCTTCTACGGTCATAGTAAAAGCGCCACCGTGAATAATGTTTACTGTCTACCCTACTGTTAAGTACTGGGATCTTTAAGCACCCGGTACCGTGTGCTGGTGCTGGTGCCGGTGTATCTTCCATATGCTTAATTGTCGGAAAGATTTATTTTTTTTCACTGCTGTTATTCATACTAAGTCAGTTAATTATTTTCAAGATAAATTTAAACTAGAAAAAATAATTATTAATTTAATCAAATTTACTTATTATAGTTCATTGTCAATTATCTCTAATAAATCTTCAAAAGATGACAGTTTCATAATATAATTTTTGTGGTTTTTTATTTTGCTTACACGTACTTTTAGTGTTGAAGAAATTCAATAAACTAAAGACCACCCATTCACTCCTATTTGCAAGTTTATATAGATATATACGGACGGTGAAGACTAAAACAGTAAAACAATATATCAAGGGATACATAAACCGGCTTAGGCTCTGAAACTGTCGAAACGTGCTAGTTTCTAGGATCACAAAGATTCAAACATTTTTTTTTATTATTATACGTTTTACCTTGATTGAAAATAACCATAAACTAGTCGTATGCACATTTATTATATTATTATTACTATTACATGTAAAACCTAGTATAAAAGATTATATTTATCCCTTTTTATCCTCTTTATTCATCTATATTTATAATGAAAAAAATTATAAATTTGGTTGTTTGTTTATTAAGAAAAATATATATGGAGATTGGGGCAAATTGGAGGAGCATGTGCTCTGAACATTGTTACTGCTTGGAAATAAAGAGCTCCCACGTGACTGAAGAGCATATATACAGCGTCAAACATCCACCCAGTAGTTAAAATAAAAAAAAAAACTTTAAATCTTGGCTGACAAAGTAGTGAGCCGAGGAAAAAAATAGATCTCATTACTAACGTACCCTGCTTTTTCATTTTTTATTATTTTTATATATTTTTTTTTTTTTTTTTTTTTTTTTCCATTTCTTTCTTTTCTTCCTTTTTTCACTATCCTCCATTGTGTTCGTGAGATCCTCAACTTGCTAAGAGAACTTTTCATATACTTTATATCAACATCTACACAGATATAGTTACACGTATGTGATAGATGCTGATGTAAAAATAATGTCGACTTTTTTTCACAATTTCAACAATTTCATATTTGTACAAAGATCATTAAAGTTGTTGAAATTTCTCGTTATTTTTTTTTTCTTTTTTTTTCAAGTTCGGGAAATAGCTCACGTGTTAAATATTTCAGATTCTTACAAATGTGTTTTTAAATAAACTATTACCTTCGTTATGTTCATATTAAAAATTGAAGCTTTGCTTTATCACTACATATAATGTTCACTAGAGAATTTTAATAAATCAATGGATGTAAAATTAAGTGCATTTAAAATTCAAATATCACATGATATTTCTGAAAATAAAGAAATGTTGAATTTTTTATAATTACTCTAGTATAGTTAGTATAGTTAATAATATTAACTAAAAATAAAGCGTCGTAGAAGCTAATTATTTGCTCATGCACCCAGAAATAAACTGAAAGCAAGTTTTAATAGTCTTTCTTTGTTCTCAATTTGTTACTTAGAGTAGAATTGTTGATCGTTCAATAAGTAATAGTTTTTTTTTTTTCTCCATTTTCCACAACAAAAGAGTATAAAGAATATGACTAGGAAAAAAAACACACACACCCATATTAAGAGTGCACTTACAAAGAAAACCCGTAGGAAAAGCTCTTGTACTATTATTCAATTCAACAACGGAGGGTAAATAACGGAGACAAAAACAAAGGGTAACAAGAAAATTGTTGTCAAAGAAATTTATAGACAAAACAAAGTTTTTTCTTCAGCTTTATGATGAGAGTTGATGCATAATGATTAATAACAAAAGATTAGACATTAATAATGCATAAAATAGGAAAGATTTGTTACTGTCGAATGATTTTAACTGGATTGTAATAAATCTGAGGAAATTAAAAATAAATCGGTAGGAGTATAGGAGCTATTGGTAAAAGTGAATAACTTATTGTAAAAGTATAATAAATATAAAAATATGACAGCGTTATAAAAAGTTTGAACGTGTTGTAAAAATGTTATTTCTCGAAAAGATAAGAAGAAAAAGTATTATAAGACAGTATATGTATAGAGATATATAGTAGGGTATGCGGTTGCGAGGTTCTCAGTACTCCAGACGAATATATTGATTGATGTGTTGGGCAACCTGCTCGGAGGGAACTTGTGCTAGCGCCCCTCTTGCCAACAGAAACCCCTTTCAACCAAATAGCTCTTGAAGCTTTCTTTGGCATCTTTTCCACCTCCAGACTCCCCCTCCTATCCTTCTCTTATGACCATGGGGCTTTTGAAAGCACCTCTTGAAAAACTTTTCTGACATTCCAGCTCTTTTTTCTGTTATTTTTTCCTCAGTTGTCTATACCAACTCCCCAAATAACTATTTCTCATAAAAAATCATTCATTTTCTCAATATCGAGTGTTGTACTTTTAAATATTTTTTATCTTCTTCAAAAGATAATATTTTTAGAAAGATGAACCAAGTTTTAACGATATGGTAAACAATTTAGATTATGTCGGTAAACTGAACGCCAGAGTAGATGAACGAGAGCAAAGTTTTATACTAAAGTGAGTGATCTGACATTTCTGTGAAATTTTCTGCAAATGAATCTGATTTAAAACTTTTGTTGTGCATATATGCTTAAATATATCTACAACGTTACAAGAGAATTCCGTTTTGTTGGCTAAAAGAAACTTAAGCTTCAAAATGTGCTTCAATCCATTCTCAACTTACTTGAGTTTTAAAAATAAATACGCTTGCTCAAAAATATCAAAGTTGTTGCTTAAAGAAACCAACTATTGATCCCACATATATGCAAAAGTAATATTGCAAGTCGAGAGTTCTACTTAGCATTTAAAGAATAAATATATTCAAAAGTTAAGGATTCCCCTTATAGTCACAATGGGTATATAGTATAAAGTGAAAAAAACAGATAATAATTTAAAACATTTAAATCCCACAGGTGTGATGCTTTGTATAATTGGCCGTTTCGAATTTTAAAATAGTCACGTGACTAAATGGAAAACACATACCTCCAAGGGTTTTAGTAGTATACCAGTAGGGTGGAAACAGATTTCCTCTTGGCGGTTTACATTATATTCAGGACACGTCTTTTTTTTTTTTTTTTTTTTAGTTTCATTTTTTTGGTGGGTCCAAGTCCTTCCATTATCTTTCCAGTGATAATTTTTTAAGTCTTTTTTCTCTTTTTTTCATCTATATATATATATATTTATATTTTTCCATTCTCACAGATAACCATTCATTTTTTTACACTCGGAGAGTAAAGTATGGAATTGTTAAATTGTTCACAATGACAGATCGTTTTGTAAGAAAAACCACACGAGTTGGATATTTTTTTTTTTTCATTTTTTATTTTTATACCTTTCTACCCTGATTCAATGTCACCCAGTCCTATACCCCAGCTCCAGTTGACGTGCCATAACAAATTACAAAAAAACGCCGGTACGTGATTTCGCGTGCATAAAAAGTCCCTTTACGATTCGGTAAATCTGCAAACTCAAGCAATATTTATCTTTTAAATCCAAACTATATGCGAATAATATGTACAAATAAAACAGCAGTAGTAACAACAAACCGCTTCTGGATGCAAATAACCGTTTACCGATTAATCCACTACAAATAAGTAGAAGGTATGAATAATAAATGGATAAATAAATAAATAAACGGATGGATGAATTTTAATTTACTACTCTCGGTCTTGACCATCCTCAAGTTGTAAACAGATAGCAAGAGTACCTACTTCTTCACCAACTTGAAAAACTTTATTTTTTTAACGCACCCTCTTTCTTCAACTGAACCCAGAGAACTGAGAATAACTCAGATAACAGTTGAAAAAAAAATAATAAAATAAAAAAAAGTGAAATGAAATGTTAAAGTAAATCCAAGAGATGTGAATCCATAGTAGCCTGGAGTGATTTAGGTGAATCGCGTGCAACCATTCCTATCACTATCGCAATAACCTTTAGTTTTTATTTCAAAAAGTTTTACGCTCTTTTTCTAGTCTTATTTCTATTCATTGTGAGTGAAAATCGGTTTCTAGTTCGAGGAAGATTTAGAGTGTTTGAGGTTGAAAGGGGAATAATATCGTTTCTAGTGGTATCAGGAAAAGTCGGATATGTTGTTAAAT
Source organism: Cotesia congregata (assembly GCA_905319865.3). Classification (NCBI taxonomy): domain Eukaryota; kingdom Metazoa; phylum Arthropoda; class Insecta; order Hymenoptera; family Braconidae; genus Cotesia; species Cotesia congregata. Next base: position 23,352,498 of record CAJNRD030001122.1, on the reverse strand, counting down.
GTTAAACCATGGATCCCATAAGTACAAACCCATCAGATGTGAGCTGTAGGTTATGGGTTAAGTTAAGTCGATGCACATCGCCCGATTAGTGTGCGATCAGAGGGAGCCTAACCACCCGGGTTTTCTCAAATGACAGGGCGTTGGTCCAGGTGTTGGTTGCTACACCTAACCACTAAAATCGTATGCAAATTGTTCGAAACCTGGGGATCAAGTATTAACAGATTTAAAACCGATACGCGTGTTACAAGTAGGCTTTCCACTGTACGACACCACCAGACGGCTATTAGAATTCATTGCCAACTATATAGTCTTGTTAATCTAGACGTTTACTGTCACCTTATTTTTTTCCCTTTTGCTATTCGTATAGATAGTTATATATAAGGATGAAAATAGCAGCAGCAGCAGCAGGTCGATTTTGTTTGATTACACTCATCAGTAGTACCAAACTTGAATTGTTAATTCAACAGTGATGTTTCTTGGTGAATGTACACACACGTAGAGGAAGCATGTGCCGATGCGTAATTGAATTTGTCACTTGACATCCCACGCTACGTAGTGTTGGTTAATAAATTCAATTATTTGATTTACTCTTGGTCCTGGAATATCTTAAGCCATTTTGTCTTGAAGACGAATACTAAGAGTTATTCCAAGATGCTCTATTCTCTTTCTCATTCTCATTCTCCTTCAACTTCGTACTGTTTGTACGAATGCGCATTATTCTGCATTCGGGCGCTGTAACTCCCTGTTTCCGATCGATCAAGCTTCACTAGTTCGCACCACTCCAACTAAATTATACCAACTTCAATATTCAACATCCATCTACTTTCAAAGGTTCTTGTCTATACATGAACTTTGTTAATACATTTAACTACATACATTTAAAATTAATAATGCCAATCCGAGTGTTTAAGGACTTTATGAGCACGAGTTAACAGTAAAAGGGAAAATATTGATTTGCTTGTTACAAAATTAATTTTAGTTTACTAATTATACATTTGTAAGCTTTTATTTTTTTTTATTCAATGACATTTTATTAATTACTACCAAAACTTTTTTGTAATTTCAAAAGTTTAATTAATTAGTTTATACTTTTTTTTTTTTTTTTTTTTTATTATTATTCATTAAAATGTTATCAGAGTAATTTTAAATTGAAACTTCGTTAACATTTATTAAAATTTACATTATTAATTAAAATTGATTTTTAAAAAAGTTACTTTTATAAATAATCGATAAATATTGTAACATTTTAATTGTTGAAAAATAATAAACAACAACATATTGTTATGTAAAAAATACATTTCCATTTATTTTCAAATAGAGTAATTGATTCCGCCGTTAATAATAGTATACTTCGATTAACAACCACATAGTTTTTTAAAAAATCAAGAGTTTCTATACTGCGAATCGGGTGTACGTATATTAAAATTGTTGAAAAGATATTTTATATATTGATATGCTTTTGTTGATATTAAAATACACTGAAAAATAAATGAATATGTAGTAACTATCTTTTCGTTAGTTATTATTTTATTTATTTATTTTTATCTCTTTCCATAGAAAAAGGATAATAATCTTTCAGCTAACAGTTACCTCGGGTGTATGTAGTTACTGTTTTAACGTAAACATGACTAAAAGTTAGCATGAGCGATCCTCACTGAAAGATACGATAAACTTGTCAACATGCAATCACAATTATTATTTTCGTAATTAAAGTAAACGTTAATATTCTTATCCAAATAAAAACTTAAAATAATTGCAGAAACTTTGTAAATAATTGAATCAATTAGCAAGCAATTTAATCTAAAATTACCATTTAACTGACGACAGTAATGATGATAATAATAATAATAATAATAATAATAATTTAAAAGAGATAAAAAAAATTCAATAAACTCGTGAGTATACAGAGTTTTGATCGGGTAGAGAAGATAGACACGTAAAGACGATAAATAATTCGTAACCAATAAAAAAGATAAAAAGTTGAATCAAGTTCAATTTGTAGTTGCGGTATATATATTTTCGGATTATTAGTCGATAAGAATTTAATCGAGTTCGGAATACTGATAAGTTTCTTTCCAATATACATAAATATATATCGAGTTCTTGCTGGAGGGTAAATACGTGATGACTACCAAGTATTGAATAAAAAATTCAATAGTTACGAGCTCGTTCGAATATCGCGATACATTCGTTAACATTACTCACTTTTTTCTTCTATTCCATTCAGACTAGATAACAAAAAAAAGAAAAAAACGTATTAAGTACACGTGCCACAATGATTTTTATCTTAATGATTAATGGTCGTTTATCAGCAAAATGCCATCCGATTCACAGAAAAGATGTGCGCACTGTATTATAATATAATATTGATGATATTTTAGTGCATTTATGTACATTTAACAATTTTGCGGTGTGTTAATATAACCGATGATCTTCTAAACGATGAATATAGATGAAGAGATATTTACTGTACGGGCTGATTATTCATGTCAACGTGGGTATGAAATATAACCCGAGATATCTACGTACCAAGTGCACTAATGCCTCCATGCTTTATTCATATCGATTTTCATAATGTGGAATTATTTTTTTTTTTTTTTTTTTTTTTTTTTTTTTTTCATATTTTACTAAGTGAAAAGTAGGACGCGATTAAATTGTTTAGATAAATATTAAATCAACTCAAATAAGGGATATTTGTTTCAATATTTGGATTTTATAAAGGTTTAACGCATGAGATTATGAGCATTGAGATTTGTAAGTTAAGAAAGTACAACATAAAGGTATAAGCAATTAAGATAGTGAGTTGGTTATGAGATAAAAAGACAACCCTGAGTGAGGAGTCAAATAGAAAAGGTAATTACTGAAAGAGTTAATGGGTTAGCTTACGTATGCGCAACCATTTTTACAATTTTTAATGCTGGTGGTCGTTTCTCTAAAAATTACTACCGGTACAGTTAACTAAAAATAATAAATATTATCTTATAACTATTATCACAGGTGAAGACGATTAAAATAAATTATAATTATTCTTTATTTTATATTTTAATTTCTAACAAAATATTATTCCAAGAAACACATTTAATGCTCGGTAATAAATGTAATTAAGATAATATTAACTTATTTCATTGCTTAAAGTGTATACTTGTACTATTTAATGTGACAAATGAAATTTATTATTCGTGTGGTTGCTTTTGTTAAAATAATTCACCCGTTAATGTTTATGAGATAAATATTATAAGCTTTAAATATTTGTCCTTTTGACTTCTTTATTTCTCATTGAATTTTCTATGACATTATCATGTCATATTTCGATCCATCGAAATCAAATTTAATATTTATGACTAATTCTTAAATCTATTGTGGTAATTCAATTAATGTAATTTAACTCTGACATAAATAATTCAATCAGGTTAATGGTGAATAATTGTCATCCATAAATTTTATTATATTTTGTAATTAAAAAAATAAAAAAGAAAATAAATAAAAAAGATTGATAACAACAACTCCGTACGAGTTGACGTGGGTATCGATAAAACTGTATAGAAAATAAATGAAATTCCTGGAATGTCCAGTTATCAAAGCAATATACATATACTGTGTATATATATACATATATATATAGCGGCTTTGAGCACGTATGAATACTGAAAACATGATTCGAATATATAAAAAAATTTAAACTTTTGAATCACCGCGAAATCGTGACGAAACGAGATCTATCATACTATCAATATTTCATTCTATATCACAGAAAATATACACTATACAATTCGACGATAGATTTTTCACTGCATAAATTATATTTATTTATATATCATCATTTTATTTAATTAATAAACCATTTTTGCAAATATTTGTTGCAGATGTGCCTGACCCAATAGTAAATCACGTTCTTGCGGACGCAGGACAAAATGTAACACTGGAGTGCCCTGGTGTAACGGAACGCTCGGTTGTTTCGAGGCTTGTATGGCGCGCTAATGATTATCAAATTGTCGAGTACGGTAGCCAGAGTATCACCTACTTTGTTCATCACAACCGAATCATACTTTCGGACAAAAACTTTACGCTGTTCTTTCGGCCAGTGCAATCTGAAGACAGTGGCGAGTACCAGTGCATCGTTAACAGCCGAAATATTCCAGAAGTTATCGTAAATCTCACCGTCCAAGGTAAGTTATCAATTGTTTTAAATAACTTTAATCTATTTTGACTATCAATACTTGGTGATATTGATTTAAAATCAAATTAAATCTTATTTAATTTAAGATATCAAATCTAAATCCGTAAATACATTAAACTAATTTCAATTTATACATATAATATTTCTACCCGCTTGTGGAAATAGACCTAGGATTAATAAACGGTTTACGGTGATTACTTATTCAAAATCGACACGCTAATATGAATTTCAGCGTCTATAATTAAATGAATAATTATTTTTGAATATCACAACGAAATATTTGTAGAGATGCACTCAGATATATAATAATAATAATAATAATAATAATAATAAGGATAATTACCAAATCGATAGTCATAAATAAACTAAATTTTATAAATTCGTTGTGGTTGTAATTTGTTTTGAGAAAACAAGTTCACTGTCGATAAAGTTTTAAGAGTTAACTTAAAACTCAATGCTGAAGTCAACTCTTGAAAAAGAACTTACTGAGAAAAAAAGAATATCAACCCCTAAGTACATCAATTTTTTATCATGTTCGACTAGTAAAACCGTCTGTATTTATAAAAATATAAATAGAAAAAATTTACAGGTATCGAAATAGAATAGTACATAAATAATATTTAAAAAGCATTGAGGATGATCGAGATAAAGGTAAGGGTAAGAGTATAAGAATATTAGTCTGTTTAGTAATCTGTCGAGAAAAATTGAATTTTGTTTTTATGCCTTTATGTCTTTATTTATCGGTAGTGATGGTAAAAGAGTAACGTTCAATAAAACACAGGACAGGATCCTGTCTTTACATAATAGGTAACGTGTAGCGAAGAAAAGTATCCATATAACCAGATGTATAGAGAATTGTTGATTCATATCACGTATCCTTCTTGTGGATAACCAATACCCTCTAACGTTATATCAACCATTAAAATGAATATTTCTTAAATCCGTACTGATGATATATTATCTTTTGTTTTTTATCCACACCCTCTGCAGCGCAACTATCCCTTTTCTTTTTTCTTTTTTCCTTTTTTTTTTTTTTCTAGAGATAGGTACTTTTATTTTGCTGACACGTTTCAAGCATTGGATTAAGGTCACCCGCATTTTTCTTACTTTCTCCTTCTTCCGTATACTTCCTACTATTCTACTGTACCTCTTGAAGCAACAATTCATTCTAACAAATTGTACTCGAAAGTCAGATAATAGGATCCGTGCGTGATGAAAATATTATCATTTCATCACTGAATTCCAGATGCATCTCTTCTTTTATAATATTCAAATGCCAACCTCTATTATTTATTTTAGATCAATGGTTGTTACATTTTTCATCCTTCTTTATTTCTCTTTCGTCACTAAGCCCTCGGGTGACTGAAATTTACTTTAAAACGTCTATAGGATAAAATAGTATACAGATAAGTAATTTGGGAAAAAAGAAAAATAAAAAAGGAAAATAATTTGTCGTCAAGCAGACGAGTTACTTATCCGTAAATCCAGTTCTAGGCATTTTTTTACTCTTCCGAGCATTTTCCAAGATCCGCCGAGGGCATTATGGCAAAGTACCTCCGGATTGGAAGGGCTCTTCCTTCCCAAGTACTAGCTAGCTAGGCGAAGCCATAATCAGAAGAGCTATTTCACTCGACGGGTAGAAACTAAAGTAAGAGGGTGATGTCTTATTTTACCCTATTTCTATATATATATATATATATATATATATATATATATTGATGGCCTCCAATTCACCGAGAGATCATCATCTCATCCATTTCTGAATTTGCTACATTTTTTTTCCTTTCTTATACTATTTATTTACTTTTTCTGTCTTTCTTTCTTTTTTTTTTTTTTTTTTTTTTTTTTTTTTATGTATTACGCACATACTACTCGAAACACTTACAAATTACATATAAATTTTATCGTTAAATCACAAAAATTTATTATTTGGAACACATTTATTGGTGGGTTGGACTTACCAAGGATTTATTTAACCGTTATAAATCTATTCTACGTGATTCAATCTCGGTGATTGAAGTACGTCGCAAAATTACATTATACGTCAAATATAACGCAGGAAACTCCCACCTGAATATTATACCAATATGGACGTGTATTCGGGATTCTTACGGTCATAAATGAAATCGATACGAGAATCAACTAATCCGAACAGTGGCTCTGCGAAGTGATGGGTTAATAAATTCAATTCGACAGCCAACACTAAAATTCGATATACAGATCAAATTTTAGAAACAAACATGTACAATATTATTTTTCGATATCCTGTAAATTATAGACAGCTGCGAAGTCAATATATAATTTTATAATATAATTCTTATCATTCCATGTTCTTGTCTGAGTATTAAAAAATATTATTTCAAATTAATAATTCATCTCTTGGCTCGAAAAAGTAAAGCTATATGTGTAAATGACAAATTTTACTAACAAAGTTAAAATTATCGATTCACAAATACGAGAAAAAACCAAACCTGTATGTTTTCTCTTGTTACAAAGCGATGAGACTTATCCATATGCATAAAACAGTAATGTTAGGATAATGAAACTTTTTATAAATTCATCAGTCTCAACTATGTAATAATAATTATTCATAGAATCACATCATTGGTATTCCATCATTCCTATATCATATTCTAGTATCCGTCTAGGAATAAATAGATATCTATATGTATTTATGTATGAATGTATGAATGTATAGAGGATGCATTTGTAGCGAACACAAATTTAGGCTGTCACATTAATTGATATTATAACATACACACCAATAAGTCATTTAATTAGGGAAATCCGGGCACACAAATTGTTAATCTGCTCTACATATAAAGTCTTCTTACTGGAAGATTACCAGTGCCTAACGTCATCGTATATATAATCTACAAATGATTCACACATTCACCGTCAACATACTCAGCTCTAACAGATTATCATTGAGCAACATGACCGACGTGATGTCATCGATCTGCACTAAATGCGTTCTCACACGAACATCCGAGGTATATACCAGTTATATTCCTGCTCTACTCTATAACTAAATATTGAATTACGAGCTACCATCAGAGCCAAAGCTAGATGAGTCTTGATTATTATCTTCAATATCCTATCTTTTTAAAATAGTTACTCGCTGCACGCAAACAATCCTCCTTATCATCCTAAATATAAATAATCGATAATTCTCACTTTAATCAGGTTAATACTCTACTAGTTTTTTTTTTTTTTTTTTTTTTTTGTTTTATTTTTATTTTTTATTGAGGTTACAGGGTGGAGTCAAAGATCCTATTTGAAATAAAAGTTATTATTTTATGAAACTAAAGTAATCACAGCATTAAACTGAGAATAAATATTTTTGAGGAAATAAAATAGAGGGTGTGTTCGTAAATCTTAGTTAAGTGAACAACCGGCATCTCGTTATCGAGCAGTCAATGTCATTAATCCAAGGCAAGCTCTAATCTGTCCTCCCTCTTTGGTTCAAAATCCCAATCTCCCGGATTCTATATTCCTCTTCCGTTTTATCCCTTCCCCTGTCATTCTCTAGACCATAGCTCTTACCATACCATGCCATACCGTTCCTGGGATAATGTTGGATGAGAATTCAAGGCTGTCGTGAATCTAATTTAAAATCAATCGTCCGTTACACACTTTAGTCGAAAATATTATACTTTATTAAGGAGATTAAAATCTCCTACCTAAATTCTTCATTATTTTAATTTACTTTAAGTGTATTTAGTTATTAAAATAATAATTATACCAGCATAAGTAGACTGGCAAGTTTAACACTCGGTCAATAATAATTAAAGCTTAAGGATTACAAAGAAATGTACCGTTAAAGGTATTACGCGATTCTGTCTCAGTAATCAATTATTAATTAGTGTAATCGGCTTAAAAAATTATTAATTAAAAGTGAACTTTGTTCTTCTGGTTGGATATATAATTTTAATTAAACAATATTATCAATGAAAGTTATTTAAGTAACTTGAATATAAATATATTAACGTTGAGTCTATCAAAGTTATCACTGTCAAGATCCCGAAATAAAACCATTAATTTACAATGTAAAGTATAAAAGTAGTAGTATAAATAAAAACTTTTCTGTTCAATGAATTTTTTCAAGTCAGATTCAATATTTACCGAGAGAGATGTAATGCATACGTATTTATACCAAGATTATCTCATATATAATTCAAATGTTATAAAATCCATTAAAAGATCCAAGATCCAGATTTACAGCAAAAAACTTGATGTTAATTTAAAAAAAAAAAATTTGAATTGACAGTAATTAAAATTGAGATAAATTAAAAAATGGTAACGTCAACTGTCAAAGTATGAATAAAATACGTGAGCTATAGAAAAGTTAAGAAATATTCAGCAGAAGTATTCTGCGTAGTGAAAATGGCGCCCAAGTATAAGTGGAGCAATGGAGTCAGGTCAAACAGCCAAAGCCAACTTCAAAAAGGATAAAACTGAGAGGGACATTTTAAATTCTCCTTCTTGAGACTAGTTTTTCTTTTTTTTTTTTTCAACAGTAATACTATCAAAGAATTATATAATTTTTTTTATTATTTTTAATTTCAAGCGTGTTAAATAAGAATTGCTATGTATTAAAAATGATAAAAAAAAACTGAACGAAAAGTCTTGAAAGATTTTTAATAAAAAAGTTTAAGTAGATAAGCAGGTATGACATTTTCTAGATGCTATTTTCTTAGTTCAACAGTATATCAGTTGTATATATATATATATATATATATATATATATATATATATATATATGTAAGGAGTGTAACAGGAACCATGCCACCTGGAATAGTGTCGACAGTCACCCTCTTTCCGGAGGATGAATTCAATTGCTCAACGCGTCTCCACATCCTCACATCCTCACACATTTTCACACATTCAACAGACTTCTCGCTCACCTGTATACATGTACTTATATGTACTTATATAGAGCATATATCCACCATTTTCCTTTCTGTATTCCTTCTCTTGAGAGTACTCTCTGCTCTACCCTGCACTACGCCGTATGGTATACAGCCGTACCAGCTAAATTCTTTTGACTGTGTGCGACTCTGCAGCGCTGTTGTGTATGTCAGCATTACATTTGTCGAGAGTGCTACGGACACTACTAAAAAGCACCAAGGGCTCAATATGTTGTTGAGTTGCGACGTGAAAAAGTAAAAAAAAATTGTCTAAAAGTAACAAAAAAAATATTGTCTAAAAGTAAAGCGTGATTTTGTTTTTTTTTTTTTTGTTTCATTACTGCCAGAGTATTTTTTTATTTTCATTTATATAATTAATGAATTAGTGCTTTTTTTTTTCAAACTCGAAAATGTAAAAATTTTTTTTAATTATGTTTGTTATATTCATTAGACTTTAAACATACAAACTGAATAATTAAACCACTCGTGAGCTTAATTTGAATAAAAGCTAAATTATTATTAGTTGGAAGTTTATTGCTTAACTTGAATTATTTTTTGCTCGTTGATTTTAATACTATTGCCATTTAATGCACCAACTATATAATTGGACTCTCAATTAAAGCCGATTACTTTTATTTCAAGAGGCATTGCACATATACAAATACTCACGGAGTTGATAAAGTATAAAAAAAAAAATATCTGATCATTAATTTTGATAGAAAGTTTTTTAAATGAAGCAAATATACAAAAAAAAAAAAAAAAAAAAAAAAAAAAAAAAAAAAGAATATTTTGTGCCTTAAAAACATTTTCAAAGACTAAAATGTTTTTAGTTCGTTAATTTTTTTTTCTGTGTATTATCTAGATCTCAAAAAAAAGTTTACAACTTGAGTTATTTCTATTTATCATAGTACTTGTACTTTTTATTACTATCTTGTTAAACAAGTGAGAAAACTTGATAAATCCAAAAAGTTAAAAAAAAAAACAACGAATGTCTAATAAAGTTTGATAGTGAGATATATATTTAAAAATACATAAGCAAATGCAATTAGTCATACAAAACTACGTCCGTAAAATCATCAAGAGCCCTCGAAAAAAAAAAAAAATGAAATTAAAAAAAAGTAAACACTGTGTCAAACAAATAAAAATAAAAACATATAGTAAAAGCGAATGAAATAAAGATAAATTGGAATAGAAGGTAACTTTAAACTTTTATATTTTGTTTTATTTTATTTTATATTTGACATTAACGAGGGAGTAGCAATTTATTCCGATCGGTTAGCAATTAACTATCTCGTCTCTAAGGAATTAAAAGTACCAATGATTCCTTGAGTTCGAACAAAGATCGAGTGTAAAGTACAGACGCTTTGAACTCGAGTGATTCGCAAGAACTATTTTGTTAGATTAATCTTTGTAGTATTTTTAAATGGTTTTCGCTTCCATTTGATTATATGTAATTTTTGTTTTACTGCCTATGGCACTATGACTGTATGATATGTGTAACAAACGATTCGTTTTAGATTACAAATCCATGTATGGAAGTTAAAGTATAAAGGTTTTTTTAAAAAATGTCGACTATGAATCAAATGCAAGAGAATTTTTGACGATGACAGGTATGATGTTGCAAAAGCGTCACCGGATAAAAGAATAGCTACGCGAGATCGATAGATATATATATATATATATATATATATATATATATATATATATGTATATCTATACCTTATGAATGCTCATGGGAAAAAAAAAAAAAGCTTGAAAAGGGAACAATGGCTTACGGAGATGAGAAAAAAAGAAGGGCCAATGGAAAATACTCTTCACTCAGCACTCGGAGAAAATAAAATAATAAAAATGAAAATACTATTATTATTATTATTATTATTAGATATATTTTTTCTTGGAGTTTGCTTTTCAGTTGGTTATTTAACGAAAAGTGATAAGAAAAATTTCAGTCTGATGGTTAAACTATAGAATAGGTTACTGTTACTGAAGTAGTAACAGATCTTCCATATGTCTTTCTTGTCTTCCATTTGCTGAACGACAAACTTTTTAATGACAAGGCACTCCCGAAGGTAAAGAGAACGGATTCAAAGTTTCTCAAGTTTAAATCCCTTGACGAATCAAAAAGTCTGCTCCCACTATTTTTCTTACCAACAGTAAAAATGAACGGAGAAAATTTACGGATTTTGCTCATGGGGTTGACGCATTTACTTCTCACTAAATCTAATAACTTTTTTCATTTTCTTTTAATTATATCATTAATTAAAATAGCTTTAAATTAGAGTTATTTTTTATAAAAATAAGGGAGACGGGAGACTCGGCTAAATAGATTGGAGTGACATGCAGAATGCAGAAACCCCTGTGGAACTTAGTGGCGAGTCACTCAGAAACGGTTCCAGTTACAGGACAACAGATGAATAATTCAGCACATCACGTCAACCGAACTGCTGCGCTCGACAAATATTATCCTCCAGACGATACTACTCTGATTTCTCAGATACTACCCTCTATATACGTTTTTTTTTTTTTTTTTTAATTTTTTAATAAATCATTATTACTCGAGGTATTTAAATAAACTTTTTTACAGCTAACAGAAAATGAGCTTGAGTTATAATTTATAATGAGCTTATCGTATCGAGCCAGTTTAATATTAACCGAGAGATAATGATCCGAACAATATGAAATACATACTGAGCTACCTCAACAGATAGAAAATTGCTTCTGAGCTGTAAAAAATAATCTTTTACGTTCTTGGAAAAAATATTAATAAAAAAACAATCTCTCGGTTATATATTTTTATGCCTGCAATTAGGTATTAACTTTTATAATAAAAGAGTACAAGAACGGTAAATTTAAATAATATTATCATCATTATTATTACTATGAAGATATTAAAATAAGATAGCGCGGAAGGGATGTAGTTAAAGAATTTTTATCTTTAAATATAAGATTTTTTTATTTTTCTTCCAACACTTGATTGTCTTGATTAAAATAGCGCGAGTTTTATTATCATTTTTATAAATTAAAACAACGTTTTTTTTTGCCTGGGTGCATTTGATTGCGCATGAGTTAATTATTCAGGAAGTTAAATATTTAGGTGTTGGTGCCGGGTAAGTGAACATCGGAATGAAAAAATATAAAGATGGAAAAAATAAAAAACTCGATGTCAAAACGAATCGAAGCTTTTACAGATAAAAGCTCGCGCTGCTGACCGAAAGCTCTTACCTAAAGTGGAACTTTACTGCAGTCGATCGTTAATCGCAATACAATGAACAGTAGAAAAAGTACAAGAAAAAAAAAAGAACAAATAAAAGAAAAAATGTTAATAAAATAAACGAAATAAACTTGGGTTCAATCTAACTCATACATTTTATTCCCCTGTGTAATAAAAAAACTAAGTAAAATTGATGAACAAAAAATATATATTCAATTGAATTTACATACCGTATTGAAAAGAAAAAGGTTAAAGATTCGAGAGTACATACCTTTTTTTATTAAATTTATTGAGTTTTCCCAATGTTTTTAATCTTAATCTGACATTTTTTAATGAAATAAATTTCTTATAAACGACAATCATTAATTTAAGTCGACCAAGAGATAATTAAAAATTTATTAAATGGATACAATAATAATTATGTGCCCCAATTACATAATTAACAATTTTTAATTTTATGTAGCTCGGCGTTCATTTCTTCATTGTTAATAATTAGATACTGTAAGGTTGATTATTATTATTATTATTAATAAATAACGAAGTATATTACATATAATAATACGTATATATAGTGTAAAAGGTGTTGAGTATAATAGGTATATTACAGAAGAGCAGTTAGCGCTTACAATATGATGAATACATAACTGTTGTAATGGAGCACAGTGAGTTATGGTAAATTATATCTGAAGATTCCTTAGATTATAACGTACCACCTCAGGGTAATTTGTGAGTAATCCTTTCCCACTAGAGCTCCACAATTGCAGGGGCAAAATGAAAAGCAGGGTCATTGCATAAACGTCTTTCCCAAAACCCACTGGAATTGTTGAAATTAACAGACTTAGGTACAAAGTTAGTAAATACATTGAATTAATGATGAAAACTCTTCATTCAAGTGTTAACACTTGAACAATCTTTTAACTTTAATATATATATATATATATATATCTATTTCATAACCAAAATTTTGATGTTACATTTATTTATTTTAAAACTAAATTCACTCTGACACACAAGATTGTACGTCATTCAAGAACCCCAATAATTGGACTGAAACGCTTGAACAATTATTCCCATTGGCAACTTACACGTCTCGCTCGATTGGATTACATTTGAACGTGAGTTGCATACTCACTTCTAATAATTTATATCATGATAACGCTCCTTTTAATTTCTTCATTATTTTTTTACTTTTCTCACTCGAGAGAAAAATACACAAAGAAAAATGTAATATGAACCGTGTTGTTATATATATATATATATATATATATATATATATATAATACCTATATGTCCATTTAAAAAATAGAAAAAAAAAAAGCAATTCACATTGCAGTTTGGTTCGGCACTCAAGGATTGTATAAGTGTAAGAAGAAATTGAAAAGCGACGTTTAAGTGGCAATATGTCGTTCTACAGGATCAAGGATTATAGTTTATATAAAATAGATGTTGGTTGAAATAACTTGGGAAATTTGTAGTTTTTTTTTCCATCTTCTAAAAAATATCGAGACCCTTCGAGAAATTTCTCCGACATCACATTTCAATTTAATCAGTAAAGTAATCGTGGAATCGAGGATTTTTAAAATTATTTTTTTTCATCTATTCATATTAGTGAATTTCAATTTGGAAGATAGATATTGAAAAAATATTTTAATTCTCGTTAATATCCTATAATATAAAATTGATGACTAAAGAAGAGTTAGTTTAGTATCGAAATTCTCGAAACTTATCGGAAAAATAAACCCTGATTCCTTATTCGTTTAGAACTGAAGCGCGCGCATACGGCGCACAATTTAAATTTCTAGAAACCAACTTAATCTTGATGAATAAAAATAAAAGCATCACTTTCGAGTCTATTAGCACACGCGATACACATTGTGGGGTGTCATTACTTTAACTATTATTTTTCACCCGTACATTACTTTTTATTTTTTAATTCTAATGATCACGAGGCTATTTTACTCTCTACAATCTACAATAGACCACTATTATCATTATTATAAATAGCTTTTTTCTCATTAAACACCATCAAAATTGAATAACTTGCCGTAATTATTTTTTTTTTTTGTTAATTAATTAAATAATAATATTTAAAAAAATGTATTATTGGTTATAATAAAACAAAATATCCATTATAATGAGGTTATTGAACGTTTAATTAAAAACCCAGAGACTGTAAATTTTATTCAGAGTTCATTTTATGGACAAAAGAATATGTAATACACAATGTGTGCTCTTGCATCATTAAAAAAGAATTTGTAATCTCAATATTTATATTAAAATTAGTGTAATGCTAGATTGGTTGTCGTATGTGAAACGCATGCTCGAATATGTCGCCTAGAAATCCGCGAAAATCGATTTACGTGTACTCAATGAATATAGCATCTTGTTTATATACTGGCTCTTGTGTAACATCCATCCAATACCGCTCGGCTATTTATGTACTAATATTTACAGCATTGCCGTGAAATGTTGATGCAAAAGTTATAAAAAAAATTTTCGATTAATTTCAAGAGAATATATATATATTTATTTCTATCATCTGCTAACGTGCTTTAACATTTGTAGAAGTAATGATATGCGCATCCGCACCTGAACAATTCTTTTCAAAGAAAATAACAATAAAAAAGAACAGCACGGGTAATATTAGTAATTCCGAGTATTAGCTTTTCGATGGAAGAAAAAAAAAAGTAACATACATACGTATAAAAAGTGATTTTACTGAACCATTTTCAGATATAACCGAGTTAATAAAATGAACCGTGAGTAGAAGTTTCAGATTGCACGTTCAGCAAAAATTGCATGCATCGTCGTTTTAACAAAAGCCCACCAAGGGAATGGTAAAATTGAGTTTTTTAATCTAATGAGAAAAAAAAGTAAAAACGAAGATACGCCGATGAAATATATTGATTTTTACATTCATACTCGTAATTTAACTTTTAAATAAATTTTATTTAGCCTTTATCAATAGTTTAATAATTTGTAGTGTGATATAAATTATATAAATTCAATAAGTTATTAAAAAGAGGGGAATATCATAAAAGTTTTGACTATGCATAACATAATTTTTGATATAAGCTGAATGATATAATGTAAAGTAAGTATAAAATGAAGTAGGGAAAAATGTCAAACGAGAGTGCGAAAATCACATAAGTTTTTTTGATGACTAAAAGTTTGGACTCTGTTTTTCTCTTTGTCGTTTCCTTTTATTCCCGTTATTCTTTTTATACGTCCTGGTACTCGGTACTAAACCGCCAGAAAGTAGAACGGAAAAGTCTCGCAGAGTTCACTTTTAGAAAAGTTTATTCTTTCCAACTGATGGCTAAAAGTGTGTATGTGTGTGTGTGTGTGTGTGTGTGTGTGTGTGTGTGCATTCTTATAACCACGCGATTTATGATAAACCAAGAGGCAAAACCTTTATAACTATACGCCTATATAACGTTTAACCCAGCTTTCTCTTTTTTTTTTTTTCAACTTTTTTATTTTTTGTTTCTCCCTCATAAATGTCTTATAAATTTTCGACAGTTTTCAAACATTTTTCCAATGATATGTCCACGCTCTTTTAAACTTTAAACTTTCAGATGTCCGTTTTTTTGATAACCAAATATGGACAACGTATGTCACAGAGAAACTAAATATATACCAGTTGATATGACATCATTAAATTACTATTTAAACGCAGACGATTGATATGAAAATATGATGTCAATAGTTACTAATGGTCTGATTAAACTTAATATTTATAAATAGTAAATTTATTTTGAAATTGAAAAGACTGAGAGTAGTGACAAATATATTTTGAGGGTGACGAATGTTTAATGCAACTCTCGGTGTGTATTGTAGATATATCTTCAATATATACATAACCTAGGAAATATACATTTATCTATATGTAAATGTGAACTGAGCTAGAAAGGTTTCGAGTTGGGTCGTACTAGGTAATGCATTGAGTTGCTACGTGGAAGGATTTAGATGAAAGATCGTGCGTATTTGTACCAGCCCGGATTTAACTACATATTACTTGTTTAACTTGTTAATGTTTACTCGTCGCAACAATATTTACACGTTAAATTATAAATATTTATACTTTTACTCAGGTGAATAAAAGTGTCTATCGATATAATCCACAAGAAAATAACGAGTATTATTTCCGAGGGCTTTTAAAATTTTTTAACCAAATAAATGAAGATGAGAACGGTAACGATTTGAAGACGGCGAACCGAACGGTATTGTACGTATCCATTGCAACAAATAAAATTAAAAAAAAAAACTACAAACGAACGAACGAATGAGCAGAATAAAGGGAAGAAGAAGAAGAAGAAAAAGGTTGGTTGAAGTAATAACCCGAGAATGAAAAGTCTAGTCGAGTCGAAGTAGAAGCACCGAAGACTTTTGAGGCCGGAGATAGTAACCCAACTACATAGCTGCTGCAAAATAAAAGTTTAAAAAGGGATCGTTTCCCCGGCTGTTAGCGACGCTTCGTATAAAGGATGATTTAGTATCTTTACCCCTTTAAAAATTGGTAAAGAAAATACTTTTCTCAAGAGAAGAAACGACATATCAACTATTGTATTGATTCGAACAAAAATATAAAAATATTTAACAAAAAGATAGAAAGACAAAACTCTTAGGTTGCCAGTGGATACTTGAGACGATCGGCTTTCACCATCTTAAAACTTTTTAACTGTCAATAACACAAACTAGACCGTCCGTATATATATATATATATATATTTTTATACATTTCAAACATTTACTTGAATAAATATTTTTTTCGGTTTGCTTTATACTTACGATGTAGGCTGATGATAAAATTTTTATTAAAAGTGTGTGTCTCTGTTAAGTAAACATTTGGCTGATAGCATCTTGAGCCCATCGAACGACTCAAGATGAGAGTTGACTCTCGACTTTTCAAAATACCACAACTCATGAATATTCACTGGCGAAAAGGTGAAAAGAGCTTACACAGTCTACGCTGCTTATAAACTCTTTTTTTTATCATTTCTTTTTTATCTCAAAACCATTAATGTTTCTTTCAACTTTGTCTAATACAAAAAAAATTGAAACAGAAAAAAAAAGTAATAAAATAGCAGAGCTTTTTTTTTCAAGCTTATAATTAATTTTAATTAAGATAAATGGTGTAAATAAGTTTGTCACTTGGGAAACATATCAACATAAATAACGAGCAAGTACTGTTATATGTTAAGTACAAAAGTGCCTTGCCAAATAACGAGCATGAAAAAAAGTTAACAAAATGAAAGAACTAAAAGAAATACCGTCACTAAGAAAACTCGAAAACTCGAGCCTCAACAGCAATTAAACTAAAATTATACAAAAGTTTAGGTATACATATATATATATATATATATATATATATACATAAATACATATGACAAGTGTATGTAGTATATACACCGGAAAAACGTCATCAAAAACAACCACTGTACAACAACACACAGTATATATACTATAAACTTGCTGTTGCTGTCGGCACCGCTTCAAGTCACTATTCTTTTCTTTTGTAGCAAATAAAAATGTTTTTTCATTTTTAGTCCTCAAAAAATAATAAAAGGGACTACCGCTAAAATGTTTTGATAAATTTATAAATGTCAATTCAACGGTTGTTTGTACTTTCAACAATAGCTCTTGTTATTAAAGTAAAACCCTGGTTTCTTTAATATTGTGTGCGAAAAATGATGAAATTAAAAATTTAAATACCTCAAATGAGATTGTTACTTACTTATTAATTAAATGAATAGCTGTTCCAAATGTCAATGAACGTTTTAAAATAATAAATGGAAGTAGATGCTGGAATGAAGAATTTATTTCATCTTTAATACATACATTTTAAGATATAATTTAACTGTTAGTAAGTAGGTAAAAAATGATTTACAGCTCATAAAACATGAGGTATTTCATAAATGAGAATCGAAAATCGTGGGAAAAATTTTGTGGTGTATCAACGACTGGAGCGTGACCCTCTTTATATCCATATCTTATTCGTTTTATGTTAAATAAAAAAAAATATAGCAAATCACTTTTCTGCGTGTTGCCATGAATTCACATTGCATCTGAGTTTTCCGTCGTTCAACAGAGTTACAAGGTGCACACGCGATATAACAAATAAGGCGCATTATTTATTTGGACACTTGACGTGTCAGCGGTAAAGTTGAGCTCGTTGTTTACCTCTTTCTCTTTCTCTTTCTCGTTTCTTTGATGTATATATATATATATATGTTGGTTAGTAATATGGGGTGGCGAAAGGAGTTTAGCAATCTATACTACTGTATAGGTAGTGAGGTCACCCCTCATCCTGCTCCACATCAGGTTTTGCCAACCCTTTTCGTTTCTCAGCCCCTGAGAACTCTGGCCCAATGCTTGTACTCGGTTTAAATCGTTCAAGTGGGATAAGATGAGAGAGGAGAGAGGAGAGAAAGGGATAGAGGTAGACGCTACAAATACAACAACTTTTCTCTGTCTACTCTACTATTCCATACCTTCCTTTACACTGGAAACTCTCTACATTTTCCTCCTTCTTCACCCCAGATGATACATTTCTATAGTCAGCGCACCAACATCTACGCGAGCTTATGCACTAGAGTGTGCAGAAAACCAGACATGAAATAGTTGTTCTTCTTCTTCTTCTTCTTCTTCTTCTTGTTTCTCTTCTTTTCAAAAGATTTTATGCTAAGAAGAAGTTAGCTACCAATTTTATTTAAATATTAATCAACATAATCTTCATTAAACATTTATTTTCAATTCTCGAGTAACATCTTGCCGTAAGTTATTTATGATTCTTCATAAATGAAAAATTAGTAATTAAAAAAAAAAAAAAAGTATTGAGTAATTTTAAATAATGTACACTTTTTTATGTCTGTATGAGAGAAAGTTATGAAACTGAGAAATACATACTGGGGGTGTTAGACAACTCGTTACCCGGAACTAGCAAACAGAAAACTAGGTTAGGCAAGCACATACGTCATTGGAATTAGAGCTGTGTTGTAGCACAGTCCACGGATGCATCTCAAATGTACACTATCGCGAAATGTGGAAATGTGTTCTGCCCGTGAGTGAATTTATGTAATGTGGTCTGTAGATTGCAAGGAACTATACCTCCAGACCTCCACTCACTACTCTAAGCTTTACACTTTGGACTATTCCGACAATATGTCTGCTGTTGCTTATTAGTTTCTCTTTACTACGCACCCACATTGTTATCATAAATATCATTTTTCTTAATTATTTATTCATTCATAACAACTAAAGTTGTTGAACCAGCTAATTAATTTATAATGTAAAAATAATAATAATATTTTCGAGATTAACTGTAGTCCTATTTTATGGTAATTGACGCGATTAACATTACGTTAACTTAAAAAAACAAACTAATTTTTGTGTATGCAAAGCACGGGCTTGAGTATTTACGTTACTCATAGTCCCTAGCGAAAAGTTAAGAAACGTTAAGCTCAAGTAATCGGATAAGTTTTGTCACTGTGAAATAACCTCACGTTTATACTAAACAAAACAAAAACAAACCCACTTTAAAAATATTTATATTTACATTGTATAAAATCTAAAATCACCTGGAAAATTGAATTAAAATCATTTTTATTCTCCATTAATTTTATTTATTATTATTATTATTATTATTATTATTATTATTATTATTATTATTATTATTATGAAGCTCAAGTCTTAAATTATTAGCAGTCTCTAAAATAAATAACTACAAAGTTAAGTAATTTACATATAATAAGGAATGCTGAGCTGGGTAATATTAGTTAAATTAGAGGTTTATGATAAAGAGAAACTACATGCTACATAATCAGAGTTTTGGTCACGTGTAACTTGGAGGTAGGTGCAATTGAACAACGAGTAGTAGGCAATGGGCCACCCGACTACCCAGCCACCCTCGTCAAGCAAACAAGTACCTTTAGTTGTAGTCAGCACGTATATTAGTTTGCTTTTAAGTCATTCAGTTACTTTAACTGGTTAACTGGTTAAATATAACTTACCGCTATTACAATTAAACTCATCTACTCGGCACTGTTATTTTCATACCCTCTTATTTTATTTAATCATTATACGCTCGACAAAAGTAGATATCACGTTGAACAATCT
The DNA here is from genome assembly GCA_905319865.3 of Cotesia congregata. Taxonomy (NCBI): domain Eukaryota; kingdom Metazoa; phylum Arthropoda; class Insecta; order Hymenoptera; family Braconidae; genus Cotesia; species Cotesia congregata. The sequence continues at coordinate 23,332,083 of CAJNRD030001122.1, read as the reverse complement.
CATTAGACGTATACGTTAAAAATATCTATTTATCTTACTTTTTAAACTAAAAAAAAAAAGTTGATTCTAATGTTCTTGATTCGGAATTTTTTCTTTTTAATTAAATTAATTTTTTAGTTCGTTTGCAGATCGGTATAGATTAACAAACCAAACCACAACAGTAAATAATAACCAGGAGACGGAAAAAAAAAAACATAAAGTTATAAATGGGTTGCATGCTATGGCAATTCAACATAAATGTGCTAGTCATTTGAAGGTATATTTCCCGGGAGGTTATACAACCGGAAAAAAATTTACTTTCGACAACCGTAACAAGTGGGTTGATTGGGACGTTGTTAAATCATGAAAAAGAGAAGATCACCTTTCGAATAGTACAACTCTCTGTTTCCTTTTTATGTATATCTATATATATATATATATATATATATATATATTTAGAGCTTTAGAATCGAAATCGATTGATTGGATTCAATTGTAACAACGGGAAACAAAGTGACATTGAATTATGCAGTCAGGTAAATGGAGCGTCTTATTTCGACTAGATCTTATTAAATGTAATCTCAAGCCAAATTCCGGTATCCTGTTGTTCCATCTATTATTCTTTCCTTTTTTTTAACTTTATTAAATGTTAACAGTCTCCGAAAACACTCAGACATTTTATTATTAATATAAGTAACTTATTTAAATGGGTTAAATGTCAGATAGACATTGTAATAAAATTATTCGATTAATATATTAAGATTGATAGAGCTCAACACATTTTAACTAATTTATTAAATTGACTCAAGTCTGGCTAAAAGTTAATAATTAAATCAAGATGAATTATTGCATTATTATTATGACTATTGTCAAATAAATAATATATTTAAAATACTTTAAGGACTGAATATTATCAAGCATGGGACTCAACAGCATCAGTAATACGTGACTAGACTGTAAATATCAGAAAACATAAAGCGAATAAAATAACCAGAAGCAGAAGCTAGAATTTTTCTAAAGTCGAGTTGGTTCAATCTCTTTCATTCTTTGGACTATCGAATGGGCGAAATGTCAATGGAATAATAGTAGACGATCAATGCTATCGTCCACATCGATCGCTTTGCACACCGTCTTTTATATTACTTACATTACTTACATTACTTACAGTACACCGATGTGGAGCTGCTATATATACCTATATAAACGTGACTCAAAAGAAATCGGTATAGGTAGATTACTCCGACAGGAGAAACCTACGCGCGTTAAATCCTCAGTACTTGAGGCACATGAAAATAAGAGAATACGAGAATAAGGGAATAAGGGAAGAGACTTTATCGAATTCCAGAATCATCGTTATACATATACCTCGCTCTATTTTACAGCTCTATCTAGATAACGGGGTTACCGTACGCATACCAAATTGGCAGTCGACACTCGAGAGCAGTCGACATTCTCGATTGTACTCCGATCCCCAAACCCAAATCCAAAACCCTGAACCCAAACCCCAACTCGAACCGTTCTATCCACTCGAGATAACTGACTTTGCATATACCACCGCACAAGTCCATATCTGACGAGTCAATCTCTTACATTTTGATTTGATACCCAACCTTCCAACCAACATAACTCATTAATTCATCATCCATATTTTACTCACTGCAACTACTCACAGCTATAATTTATTATTGACACCGCCACGATTCCTCTTATCTCTTTATGCTCATTTTTCTCTTTTAATTCCATCTTTCGAAAATCATGTGTCAATTTTTAATTTATTGAACCTTCAATGATTATTCATATCTATTTTTTTTTTTTTTTTTTCGATATGAAATAAATTTTATAAAACCATAACATGTCTATCATTTTTTAAAAATTTAACAATATTGAAAATCGAATGTGAATGAGTGAAATATTAAAATTAAAATAAAAAATTTGAGATAGATAGATAGATAGATAAAAAATTTTATTTGGCTCTGGAGCCTAAGCTCCCTCAAAGCCATCAATATTTAAATTACATTGGTTTACATAGGTTACAAGATTACTTAACTAATTAAAGGTTTACAATTAGATTTAATTTTAAATGTAATAAAATCCAGCTTGATCATTTAATACAAACAAATAACTTAATTTAACTTCGTAATAATTATACAAATAAATATATTTCAATAAGATCAAAAATAAAGATTACAGTTGCTAACTGTCATGTTCAAAAAAGTAATTGAAGCAAGAGATAGAAAAAGTTGAATAAATAAAATCAATACGGATATTCAGTGGAATAAAAATTTAATCGAAAATAATATTCACGGTAAGACAAGTTAGATTGAGATGTATGGAGTTATTTTTGAAATAAATCTTGAGTTTAGTGAAGCGTTATATTTTTATGATGTATTAAAGGAAAGACAGTAACTAAACTGATCGTATACACACACATACTCAAACGATATGAATGTATTTTCTGCACGTGACATTTATTCAACAAGAAAATTCACCCACTAAAACAATAATATCATCTACTTAATGTCTAAAAGTTGAGAAGACTAATTATTATTATTATTATTATTATTATTATTATACATATCACAACAACGTGACAAGTCGTTGAAATAAATGAATAAATAACAAGAAATAAATAAAATAGAAGCTCTTCGAGTTCTCGGTAGTAGTGGGTTAGATCTAAAATTCGTTTGATTTGAGTTTGAAATAGGTGCGTCAATGGGAATTCGTTGAGGTAAACACCAATGGAACGTAGCAGACCATCATCCCTCATGTCAAGCCAGACTCCCTAGAGCAAGAGCCAGAGAATAGATCTAATGCTCTTCTAACCCAGAGTGCTAGTGGTTACCCGCTATTCGTCTGTCTATACTTTACCACAAAACGAATTCAAGAGTAATGCTCCAACATCCTATATCCTATAAATTTTATCCTTGTAAATATATAACTCTTATATTATGCGGGAACTAATCGATCCCAGCCACTTTTATTAAATAACACAAACGCTATAAATCAATATCGACAATATCATTTTTGAGGAAATAAAAAGACATAGATTATTATTTGGGTTAAAGAATATTGAATACACCAAGAGACCAAGAGACCAGGAACCGTAACCAATGATAGAGTAGGTGAATTTATATACACGATACACGATATATAAATAATTATACTCATAGGTTGATGGCGAGATGCCAGTTTCATCTTTATACCGCAGAAGTATAAACTATTTCTTCTTCTTCTTCTTCTTCTTCTTCCTTCTTTTTTTTTTTTTTATTTTTTTTTCTTTTTTTTGATGGTATACGGCTGCTACTGAAAACTAAAATCAGATATACGAAACGAAGAAACGAAGCAAGCGCCTCCTCCATTTAGATGCATTATTCGTACTGAGGGTTTCGCATAAATAAAACATATTTCTAAGGGAAAAAACAGAGTATGAAAGCGGTGAAAAATCCCCAGATATCTGAACGCATAGCACTTTGAATTATTCCCCGCTATAAAGCCCCTGGATTTGCCAGAACTCACCAATAGATTCCATACCAACATCGCTGACAGCTAGTACAGCTACTTTAACTACTATCCTACTATTGTTTCATATTTATTTTTATTTTTATATTTATTGTAAATAACTTTATTTAAATTTAGATAAGTATTTGCCTCTTTTTTAAAAAAAAAATCAAACTGATCTGTTGCTGTGAAAGATTAAGTTTATGATAATTTAAAACTAATATTTTGATTTTCATAACAAAAAAGCTGGAAGGTTAACTTTAATACGGATGACTGAACTTAGTTTGTACTATACTTAATTTAACTGTGTGGTGAAAGGAATCAAGTAGTCAACAATAGAACTGGTCAGACTCGACTAAAATTAATCCAATAAGACTTTTTTATTTGTCGTAGTGTATTAAACTTAAATATCCGCAGTGCAGATAATCATTTAATCGTCAAATTAGGTAGACCTCTGAATTCTTTTATTGGATTCAACTATTTCTGGTATTTCAATTTTGTTTTTTGTTATTTTAAGTCGTATAAAATAAAGAAAATAATAATAAATAAAAAAAAAGGTTAAAGTCTCTTGAGAATGGACAAAAGAATGGCAAGTCTTTTAATTCTAACATTTGTCTTTGACAAGGGCCAGTTTAACGTAGTCAAGGATGTATACTCTGAATTCGGAAAAGACAACCAACTCTATAAGAGAGAAAAGAGAAAAGAGGAAAAAGGACAATGCGACAGATTTGTTCCTTTGGAATGGATCCAGGTGAATCTAAACTCTCAACAATATAAATTTATTATCCGGTTGACAAGACAACACTTGAAAAATAAAATAAAATAAGCCAATTGGTTGGGTAATAAAATTATTTATTATTATTATTACTTTGAATAAATAAATAAATAAATAAAATTTAAAAGATTCCCGAATAAGGTTGTTGACTTTGATGGATAATTTATCTTTAATTCTCGACAGGAAATAGGACATTATAAATCAAGCTCAAGGATTGGATTTTCTAATCAAGTACCAGTTAAAGCCAGATTAAGTGTCTGTCGTATAGAATTAAACTTTGCACAAAGTACTCTCAGTGTACAAGTTACATTGATGACCGCTATTGCTTCGAACCTAACAGACCCCGTCAACCGATCGAGCAATCTAGCCATCTACCTGTCGATACACCCCATTATTATCTATTTCGGTTTTATTTTATAAACTTTTTTCATCGACTTTGACTTATTGGGCCCATTATTACTTTGAAAAAATAAAATCGAGTTTAACCTTAAAAATGGAATCACACAAGTTAAGTTTCTTTTAAAGAACTGTTGTTAAAGTTGTTATAGCATTACTTTTGGACTTTAAGTGAACATTCTTGTGCAAAAATAATATACTTTTGACTGTGATCATAGCAGAGAAAAGGGAAAACCCGTAGAAAGAGTTAACAGGGACTTTGTGGACGCAGACGGTTGGTACGGATCCTTTACCCGGGCGTGGTTCGTGGTACTTGGTACTTGATACTTGATTTACGCTGGGGCGGAAAATATTTCAAAATTTACCGGGTGGCTTGAATACAGATTCTCCTCTTTCACTCTTTTACTCTTTTACTCTTTTACTCTTTTACTCTTTTACTCTTTAACTCTTTTACCAGCGTAGACACTGGTCACTGATAACTTTGTCTCACACTCTAACACATATGAAGAGAATGTACTGAAATTTAAAGTTTCTTTTTGGCTCATTCCCTTGCGCTGACTCAACTAAAACGACTCCACAATTACTCCCTGAGGATCGTTACACTCTGGGAAACAATCCTCCAACCTCCAACCTCCAGGTTGTACGGGCAAACGACGGAAAAGGTTCAACGGCTGCATACACCATACTACCGTACAAACTCTGCTATCTGTCTGTGCTTCTCCTCCTCCTCCTCCTCCTCCTCCTCCTCCTCCTCCTCCTTATTACGCTCTACAGTTTAAATACGCGTACCTCTATTTGTATTTAAAGTCATTTAATTTAAAACTCCGCTTGACAATTAACTCTCTTTCTCGTTTTTTATTTTTTTTTATTAAATATCAAAAGTTATTTTCTGATTTACTCTTCCCCGATAAATAAAAACTTTTTTATCATTCTGATGAAGAGTAAAATTACTAATTTGATGTATGCATGGGCTACCGGAAGACAACCGACGAGTTTGGATTTAATTTATACTCTGGATAAAATAAAGGGAATTGCTTTTATCAACAACTTCTCCTTCTAGCTTTCTCTACTGCACATATTAAATGAGCCAGATACTTTTTGATTAATGCTGATGATACAAAGCTTACCATCATCACTCAAAACTTTTACAGTCCCCTCCCAAACTATATTATTTACATTAAAGTTATCAATTCACAGTTGATAGCCGTTGAAATAATAATATTAATAAAAAAAATAAAATGTAAAAGTTATATATGCACATATAATACTCCCTTTTATCCAATTAGTTTTTTCCAGTTCGAATTTTAGCAATTATTATTACTATAATGCTTCGTAGATTTTTTTTTTACTCTCAGATTTTATTTAATTGATTTACAACCCACTTAAATTTATACCCACTACGGTTAATGTAACAGCGGGAATTTTTTAAAAATAAAATAAAATTAATGAAATTGTGTCGTACCGACATTTAATTATTGAAGACGCTTTAATTTAAATTTTATTAGGGGTCATTCATTAATTACGTAAGGGTATTGAGGGGGCAGGGGGAGGGGGGGGGGTTAAGAAAATCTCTACAAATTCTTACGTTGGGGGGAGGGGAGGTAAAATTCATTCTTACGTAATATTTCGTGAATCAAAATTCAAGATTAAAAATCTTTCCATTTCAGATTCCAAATTGTTTTCTTAATTTTAAAGTGTACAGTCGAATTTTTATTTTATTTAAATAATTTTTGTTGCTTATTGAAAAAAGTAAAAAATAACTTATTAAAATTTTATATGTTTTTATTGTTATCCATGTTTGGTTCTATAGAAAAAATTATAGTACATTTTTCCGCGTATTATCATTTTTTTATTATTATTTAAAAAATAAAAAAACATTTTCATCTACCATTACATCTGATGAGCTACCAATTGTCTCTGATTGGATGACATGGATTAAAAGTCCGTTTAGCCCGGATGAAGATTAATAATTTTAATTCATCTAGCTTTAACTATTTAATTTATGTTTTTGAGACTAATTTTAAACTAGTCAAACTAGTTATTTTATGAACAATGTTATGAGTTTTTAGTTTTACTGATTTATCTTTGCTAATATTATTTAAATTATTCCTTGTTAAAAAATAAAAATTATGGATCCACGTTGAACTGTAAGTTTTAGTGAAACTGATCCTTTTCTAACATAAAAGTTTATTATTTAGAAGATCAAGATAGAATCTTACGTAAGAAAGGGGAAGGGGGAGGGGGGTAAAAATTGACCAAAATTGTCCTTACGTAATTAATGAATGGTCCCTTATATCAATCGATATTAATTTAAATAAATTAATCAATTTATTTTTCTATAATGGATATTTAAACATAGATATTTTTAATTAATATTTCATATAGAACACATATTATCTATCTAATAATTTGTCACATTTTATAATGTGATAAATCAGTCATGATAATTTGGAACAAAGTATACTGATCTGATGGTTAAAGATAGAAAGTTACTTTAGTAATTTTATATATTAAAGACATTATTATTTTACTTAAGACAAGATAAGAATACGTCAGAGTGGTTAGAAATGTTTCAAAACATTTTAAAATATCTAGAATTGATATAAGAAATAAATTTATTCAGTGAATCTATTTTAAATGGATATTAAATCTTTAAATGGCTTTAATACATGCCAGTTTGTTGACTTTTGTTACAAGCTCAACACACTTAATAAACGACCAATAAAAATTTATAATGTTACTGAAAAAAAAAAAAATAATAAAAGTTGAAGGATAAAAATAAAAATAAAATTTAGGATTAATCGGAGATTTAATACTTTTTATAGAACCTTGAGCTGTAAGCTGACCAAACGCAACCATTTGTATTCACGATCTATGAGAGTGCTTTTAACGTTTTATCAGCATGGGCACTTTTGGGCGGATCTATCTCCGCCCTTATTCAGACATCCGTTGAGTTTCTGCCCGTACATTTTACCTTTTACTCTTTATTTTAACAATCAATTCTCCTTATTTTTTATTCTTTAAATCTTTCTCTTCTACAACTCTTATTTTAGTCTTTTATTACTTTTGTTTTTTTCTTTTTTCTACCAATAAGTGTATCGATAAAAAATAATTTTAATTTTAAAACAAGATTGAAGATAAAAAAAAACTCGAGAGAATAATTCTAATCCAATAGATGATTGGGGCATTACACTGATAAAGTACAGTAAATAATACTGATGATTGAATTATTGATCTCGAGTGTTTCGTAAATCAATGTTTATCGATACAATTTATTTACATCAGTGACAACTGAAATACAGTGTGACATTACAGCGGATAGGGGCGGATCAGAAGATACACGACTGACTACACATACATATAGATAGATACACATTGATACAAATACATATACAGATTGAGGATTGAGTATTGAGCAGAGAAGCCAATTCAGTAGCACGAAAACACTTAAGGTACCGTACCTAAAATGATATAAAATAAAACTCCTAGTATAGATAATTATTTACATTTGAATAGTCTAAATAAATAACAACAGGATAATGAAGAACTTAATGGAATTACATTATCGCGGTTTTGGTTTAGGTTTAGGTTTAGGTTTGGGCTTGGGTTTGAGATGTTAGTTGGTAGATAAGGATCTCCTGGGACTGGTGGTTTAGCGAAGAAGGATGGGACACACGAGTTAAGACGACACCTATAGTTATAGTTATATGGGACATATCAGTGTGTGCATGTATGTGCTCTATTTGGCGCAAATATCCTTGCGCCAGAAGCGATGAATTTCGTAATTCTTCCTCTGGGAGTTTCTCATCTTATCATCTTATCGTGTCTCTCTACATGTCCCCCATTGATTAATAATTAATATTTTATGCCTAGTGGGTTATTACATTTAATTTGATAATTAAAAGTTTTACCAAAGAAAGGGTCAATATCGATTAAGAAAAAAAAAAAAAAAAAAAAAAAAAAAAAAAATTGAATAAATAAATAAAACAATTTTTGAGGAACTTTATGAATTTATATTAAACGATAAAGAGCTTTCACCATACATTCCGGAGTTTTCAGCAAGTACACGCGGGAAACGCAAATCGAATTCAAATTGAATGCATGAATATACATTGTACAATATTGGTTATGAAATTGAAAGTATTATAGACATTTTCCAATGGATTTTACAGTGTTTAATTAAATTTATTGTTTCATCCTCAGTTATACTAATTGAATTTGAATTGGATGAGAAAAAAAAAGAAATTATTAACAGTAAAAAGGTATATTAATAGTAATCGATAATGATAAAAATATATTTTATTTATGTGGAATTAATCGGCGTGCAAACAAATAAATAATAGAATAAACAGAGGTATGACAGAGAGAAAGTTAAAGTTTTAGATAAAGAGGAAGGGGATAAAATCGTAGATCAATAATCGTAGATTAACCGTGATACCGTGATACCCCAGTAGCCTGGAGTAGCCTGGAGTAGCCTGGAGTAGCCTGGTACAATGGATAAGAGAATGATGCAGCAACTATTGGGCGTCGACGGTCTTTGTGTCTGGTCGTTCTGAAATTTTTCGTTCGATTCACGATTAAATTTATAGCTAGGTCACAGCTTGGATCGCCGTTCAACAGAATTCGTCCTAGGCAATACTCGTATCCCCTTTATCCTTTATCCTCTTATCTTGCTTTAAAACCCAACTCCCTTACCGATTCATCGATCCAACAACTAGTATTGAGAGTACAGAGTCAAGACTATATATATACATATATGTAGAGTTACCGATCCAACAGCTTGTAAAATTACCTACGAGGTCACAGTTCCAACCACTCAACTATGCTTTTAATTTAAGTTATTAGTCATATTTAACGATTTATTGACTCTCTGCTAACATGACACTCTGCTGAACAATGAGATTTGTTTATTTTCACTGTTTATCGATAATATACATTTACAAAACGGATGTATCATGTTTATATATTTAACCGAATGCAGAGATGAAATACAAGTGATTTTAAGATTCTAATGAAAATTTAACACCGATAATATAAATGTTTATTTTCTAATTAAAATTTACTGGAGTCAGGATATTTCTATTAAATTGTTGATTTTGTAAACACAGGAGTAATTTTTACTCTTAATGATTTATTGATAAATATTTCTTAATAATGTAAAATTAAACACTTTTTGATATGTTTAAAATAATTATTGATTAATAGATAATTGATAAATTGTCGATAGATGAATAGTTGATAGATAGACGATATAGTTGTCTTGTGAGTAGATGACTGACTGAAGAATTTTGTTTTAAGTGATATAGTCAGAGGTTACAATTTGAGGAAATGAGGAAAGGGTCGATAGGTGTGGTAACGTTATTTGTGCGAAATTATTGGTAGTTGAAAATTGTAGGCGTAAAGAAATAATTTGAAGGTAGAGAGAGAGAGAGTAAGTTAGAGAACAGCTGTTATGCACATGGTTGACAGAAAAATTTCCTCACAGATTAGAAAAAATATTCGTCGTCAGATGCAATAAAAAGATAATAAAAAATAAACTCAAGGATACTCAATCCCTAAATTTACGATAGTATTTAAAATTTTAGGCTGAAAGGTTTAGCTTTAAATGAGGTACAGCAAATTCTAAAGAGAAAACTATTTAAAAGAATATTCAATAGCTTAAAGAAAAGAAAATAGGCTTATGACCATAAACGGCCTAAAATTATTTTCTAATGCTAAACTTTTTCTAATAATAAAAGTTTTAGTTGACAAATATTCTTATAAATAAAATATGTTGAAAAATTAACAAATTATTTTTACTGCTAGACGAAACAATAAATTATTAAATTAATGAAGCGAAAGGTCAAAACGTATAGAATAGTATTAGAGTAAAGAAAATAAATAAATAACCGGAGCGTGGCCATTTTGGAAACATTGAAAGGTGAATGGACCAAGTAAATGAGGTAACGCACGATCCAATTTGATGACTCGCTACACATGAACGAACACGATCTGCTACCAAAGTAATTATTAACACCAATGCATTGGAATTGGATTGCAATTAAACATTCCTCTCTTCTATTCTTCTTCCGTCAAATTGATGATTTAATTTCATTCGAAACACCGATATACATATTAAACTCTCTATATATTTTATATTTTTATTTAACTAAATGTATATAGGTACATTTTAAAAATATTTAACAATAAATAATTATATTTATTTATTGATTAAACAATTCGCAAAGTCAATAAAAACAATGTATATGTGTATAGATAAATCGAATTGAATGGAATGGGAATTTGGTAATTAGTAATTACTATCGATGGTCTGCAAAATGATCAATTTTACCCGAATTGCTCATAAATTTAAACTCAATACACACTATACTGATATCCATTGGGATTATTTGCATATTTACTATTTATTGTTTATCATTCAGTTATTTTATTTTAATTTTGTCATATCCCCCATTTACCTATAAATAATTATTACTACTTATCTACTCATAATTATTTTATTTTTATGTAATGCATTTATTTTATATTTTTACTCATGCAATAATAATAATAATAATAATAATAATAATAATAATAATAATAATAAATTCGAAATCAAACGGAAGCATAAATGAGTCGATGAAAAAATAACGAGTAACTTTAGTGGCAGCAAATAATTAATTAATTTAAATTACTGCACAAGTGATAAAACATTGAAATAAATAAAAATAAAGTTTGTAAATCGCTAATGAAAAAAGTTTGATTTTTAATTGATTTCATACAACTTTTTATTTAGTTTTTCATCAATTAAATTTTATTTATTAGTTTAATTTTTTTTAGTTTTTATCTCTGAATAAAATAAAATGTGAATCAAAGAGAAAAATATAATTACATTCATTAAAAAAATACTTTTTTGATTTATTTAAATATCAAAAATTTTATACACTGAAGAGTTAAAAGAATGTTAAAATATTCAGAGTGATATAGTCTTAAATATGCACGTATTTAATGCAAACTCAGTACAATACGTATGCACAGATAATTTATACATGGATATTATAGGTATATATAACGATTGAGAGAGTAAACTTACCATTAGAATACAAAATATTATACTTTACCTCAGATCCTTGATGATTCTCGGTATTTTCTCAGTATAATTAAATGCGCCTTAACTACAAAGTTATACAAAATTTAAATACATAATATCTAGTATGTGGTATCTAGTCAGTTGATGAAACGGCTGAATTGAGAGATAAATTTCACATTAATTGTTATTATTATCCGCCTCAATGTACATTATAAAATAAAAATAATAAAGAATAATTAATTACCGGAATAAATATTCATGAGCTTTGATTAATTATTAACAAGCAATTAAATTGAAGGCGCTATCAATAAATTGTATACAAAGGTGAATGTTTTCTTGCAAATTAATTTGGTTATAATTTAACAAGAATTTTTGTGATGTTTAATTAAAAAGATCACAAATATTTCGTTTTTGTAATTGATTTATTAAATTGAGAACTGACTATACTTTTACAATAATTTAATCAGTACAAAAGTCGGTAAAGGTCAGGTATAAGACGCTCGGCGAGCGTGGTCAGAGGTTTGTCAGTAACAAAGGCGCTCGGCGAGCGTGGTCAAAGGTTTTTGGGTAACTGTCTTATTCGATTTTTCGTCCAACTATCGTCAGTCAGAGAGTGCAATTTTGGGAAGGGTATTTACATTTTTGATTGGTGGAAAGTAACTGGAGTTGGGGAATTGTTGTTAACTAAAGGGATTCTGGAAAGGGTATAATTTATTTAAAGAAAGGTTGTTTAAACTAAGTGTGAGAAAATTGCTAAATTGGGAAAAGTCTGGTCGCCATCTGATGAACAGATGGATTGTAAAATTTATCCGTTTGCGTTGAAGGTTAGTCTAAGTCATTAAAGGGATTATCTGACAATGGCAACTACTTGAGTTTGACTCATAAATTTCCGAATTTTAAGTTTTATAACGTCTTTGTGAAAGTCTGTCGAAATATTTTAGAAAACATGAGTAAACTTAAAAATACATTAGAATTTTCTCTTAACTTATAAAAACTAAAGTACATAACTGAACAGTGAATGTGTTTATGTGTTTTAGTTATTGTAATTTTCTCAGATTGAAACAAAAATACATAGCAGTTGTCGGATCTAGCATGGAAGATCTAGGACTTTGGAGAGAAGCTTGGACGAAAGCGTTTGGCAAATATCCATCCACCAGAGTTCCACAAAGGAATCTTTTGTTTCACTATAATTGTTTCCTACAAGTTTACTAATGCTCTGCAATTGTTTTGTACGTACTTATAGTATACATATAGCGCGAAACTATTCACTTAGACGTTACTACATCTGAACCGAGTGAAAAGCAATATATATATATATACATACCTAACGTCTTTATTACTTTATTACTCATTGTTAAATAATAATCGACACATTTTTTACCAGCCATTGTATTTTATTTAGACTCAACAATTTATTATTCCATTTTTTTAAAAGTTGGAATAAAAATAAAAAAAAAAAAAAAAAGAGCTTTATAATTCTCGTTCCGGTTAATTTATTACTCTGAATGACAGAAACTGTGAAAGAGGTTGGAAGTGCTCTGATGAGAAAGTAAAGATGGATATTTACTGGTTGGATATTTTATGTATGTGTACGTAAGTGAATGTGTCGTAGATTTCAATTACCATTTGGTGTTGTACCACCTGAGCCTCAATACAACAACCTCTGTCGTGTAAACAGGGTAGGAGAGATAAGAGTTGTCTTTGCCGATGACATGGGTTGTATACTAAATCTTAATATACATATACATACGTATTATTTGTAAATTATATTTTATTGATCAAATAAAAGCAGGCTTGAGCTTTTAAATATCTTTTATATTAAGTTAAATATTCAAGTGGTTAAATAATTTTAGCTGTTCTGACAGTAAGAAAGTAATTATTAATTCATTTGGATGTTACTCAAATAAAATATCTTGTTTTAAATGTATTTATAAATATATTATTATTTAATAATTGTGCGGTATTTTTAAATAGCGCCATAAATTCTCCGATAAAATACTGAAATAATATAAATTATTACAGATATCTATCTGAAATGACATTATTTTAAGAGTACAGTTTAATTTTATTTTTAACATAATATTTTATACTTAATAGTACTGTTAAAAATAATTGTTACAAATGAATTTGATTAAATTTGTTAAAATAGAAATAAAAATAAAAATTAACAAGTAATTTTCACAGATAAATTAAAAGTAATAAAATAAAATATCCGAGTTGTTAAGTAAAACAAGTATTTTCATCCGGTAATTTATTTTCATCATTGTCACTCAGACTCATCTCTTCACATTCACTTTAAACTCTAGCTCATAAATCATTGTTTTCTCACCGTTAAATTATATGCCCAGAAAGTGTAATAAAAAATATAACTACATAAATAAAAAAGCACAATCTGTACCAATAAAACTTAATTTAATGTCTATCTACCGTAAATAAAACACCCGCTCGTTGCTAAGCAAAAGCAATATACTACTTCTGGTATAATAATGAATATAAATTAACTCATAATATATGTATATATATACATTATATTTAGGCAGTGGGTACTCTAACAATATTTAAATTAAAATGTTTTTTTTTTTTATCATTTTAAATTATAAATATAATTACAACTCGGGTTGATTAATATAGAGGAATAGAGGAACAATAAATAATACTTGGTAAACTTTGAATATCAAATGATATTACTGATACAGTAAATAATGACTATTATATACAAGTTGTAATTAAATTCATTGATTAATTAGTTTACAATTAAATTTAGCGGTATATGTACGAGATAATATTAAATTAAATAAGTTGGGGTTGAAATTTAATCCAAACTCTGGTGATAAGAATTAAAAATAATAACTTTATTACCAAAATCCTTATGCCATGATATAATACAGATGGCAATGGCGTTGTACATGTAATACATAAACATCTATTCTCTAGGGAATATGTCACTAGAGCGACATAAATGGAAGCTACACGCGAAAGTGGTCACTGACACTACATCAGGACACTAAACCGAGTTTAGTTCCCAACTCCTAGAACAGAAAGCCAAAAAAGGACCAAAGGATTATTACTTTAGGTCCCATTGAGACTTAACTCGGCCTCTATTCTCATTTAAGATCTTATGTAACTTAAACATTTATACATTGTACTGTATTGTATATTATACATCACTCATTACTGATAACAATATTTAATATTGTATTTAACTCCTCAGCTGGTTTATCCTTAAAAAAAAAAACACAGCATGTTTTATCCTGATCTACGTCAACAATATTTTCCACTCTTGGTGATGAAAAAAAAAAAAAAAAAATAAAAATAAAAGACTCTCAATTATTTTGATCCCGTACGCCCGTATTATATTTTACTCATTGTTTTTTCAGCTTAAATATACTCATCAACGGCATTTTATTCACGTTTAGCTATAAAGCATAATCCCGGATTTAAACGATGATGAAAATAATTCATCACCCGCTTTAGAGAATTTTAATATAATAATATAATATAATGCCTGATGAAAGATTTTTTAAATTTAATTTCTCGACTGTTGATTAAAATATTTATAATAATAATAAAATAATTAATAATAGAATAATAATTATAATAATAGAGATTAGGTGATGAAAATAAAGACAGGTAACATGATCTAGTGTCTGTTTGTTCTTGCAGATGTACCAGATCCGCCGGGACGTCCTATCGCCACTAACTTCACATCACGCTCTGTAACAATCTCATGGGCGCCAAGCGAGAATTCCCACAACAATCCAATTTCACACTACATAATCAATGTCAGGTGAGCACTGTTACTTAGTCACGTTGAGTGAAATCTTATATAATATTAAACATATATTCCATACACCAGTTACTTACTATTATTATTATTATTATTATTATTATTATTATTATTATTGTTATTGTTACTATCATCACTATATTTAAGGATTTTATCAACAAGTCAGGTTAACTGAATGGTTATTTTGTTGAGCCCGCAGACTTCTTCCTTAGAGGATTTTCTGGGTAGAGTTGAGAGACTGAAAATCTGAAAGAAACTCAATTGTCGACAAGTGGTTAGTTGAGGAAGGAAAATCGAAACGGAATAGTGATGAAAGAAAAAAGAAAAGAGAGAGAAAATTAAACAGACCAAGAGAAAGAGACACAATTGCTGCTGAGAAGAAAGTGTAGTCGAGTATAAGAGATAAAAAAAAAAATAAAAAAAAAAAGTTCTAGTTGAGAAAGCTGAATTGTAAATTCGTTCTAATGAAAAATGCCATTGCTAAACATGAATGTACGCGGTTGATTATTCTCATGCAGCAGTGGTACACAAGAGACAACTGACGAGAAGTCTTATACTCTTGTTAATGTCCAACAGTTTCGAGAGTTTTTTTTAACAAAAAGAAAGATTATTATTAAAGAAAAGGATGACCGCGTCAAGTGGATAAGGATTCCAGACTTGATAACCACCTTTTGTTCTTCCTTATTCTTACTTCTATACAGATACTTCTATATATCCCTCATCCCTCTTATAGTTTTATATCGACGTCTCATCACGACTTTTCTGTCTCTTGTACTTTTTTTTTTTTGTTATTTTTGTTATCTCTTTCTTTAGTTTTTTGCTCCTTATATCTCCAAGTTGAAAAAAGTCTCCAATAGTTGAGCAGATAAATAAAAAAGAAGATCAAAATAAAAGGATCTTTAGCGATTAACCGTAGATCCTGTAAGAACAAAAGATTATGTCCTTTTTAACTGTGCATTAAATCTATATAATGTCTATTATCTATTAAATAAAATAATAACATTAAAAGTTATTAACTCGGTGAGGTAAATTAATGGAATAAAATATTAATCCGGAAGATAAAGTATAATAGCGCTTCTGGTCGAGAAGAAATTATAATTATTTAAAATGAAACAGGATAATAAAATAATACAATACGATGAGATAAAGATAAAGATGAGTTAAAAAAAAAAAAAAGAAAGGAAATCCTTTTTTGGTCTATTACGTTAGGAGGTTGGTTGGTAGGCTAGGCGCAAAAATGCATATTTTAATACTTGATTAACCAAGCTCTTACAGACTCGGTAGACGCTCATAGAGAATAGTCCTTTCAGAAAAGATATTCTTTTATCCACGAATAAATTGACCATACTCTCTCAAACGGGCTTTGCACTACACTCCAGACTCTATATATATTTAGAACAAAGAGTGTCTCTATATACAATATAATGTATATATCTGTATTATGTATATTAGGTAACCACCTCGTCGAATATATAGAGCAAGATGTTGAGGTGTATAGTGAGATATAAAGTAAACAAAACATCAATTGATGAAAAGTCGTAGATGAAGAGGTGGAGTTTGGTTAAGTCGTTATTGGAAGTGGAAGGGCGTTTCTCGATGAGTCTGATCGTCGAACCACGAAAATTGATCGTAACGGAATTTCAATTTCGCGCATGACTACTACGTACAGTGAGCAGTGATAAAATATCTCATAAAAAAAATAAAAAATATAACATTTCACTGTTTTTAATTACTTTTTTTTAAAAATATATATATATATATATATATATATTTTTTTTTACTATTTCTGGCGAGGGAAAATTTTTCACATAACGCTTAAATTATATAGCATGGATCCGTCACTCTGAAAATATTCACCGAGATAGCGAGCTTTGTCGATTAACCGTCGAGAGCACATTCATCCATATTGAACTGGCACCTTTAAAATTAAAATACCTCGCGAGTTTCGCCGTTTGTATTTTTCTTAAAAACACGCCTAGAAACCTCGCAATACAGAGTTACGACATTTAAAACCACTCCGTTTACTTCAGACAGAAAATTTTTTATTGCACAGAAAGAAAAAGAAAGAAAATACAAAAATTTAATTAAATTTTCTTAATAATAATAATAACAATTATTATTATTATTATTATTATGAAATCTTTAACCTAGGGTTCAAGGATTTATCAGAGCCCGGGATCAATCTCACACGATTTTAGTAAATTACTATTTTTATAATTAACTTTTTTAAGCGTAATCTCAACGATTGCCAGTTGGCTGATCTAGTAAATTTTAGCACATTCCCATAAACAAAGCAATACTACAGTAGCACCACTAGCAGCACACAGTTCCTGGGATTAACCCCAACCGCGTAAGGGAAACGATGATAGAGATAGCAAATCCACAGGGGGATTTATCCGGAGTATACTGCTGTCGACTCTCTCTCCACTTGTTCTTGATACTCTTGCTTTGTACAATTTTATTTTATTTTTCTTTTTTCTTTTTCCTTATTTTCTCTTTTCCTTTAACTCTTTTTGACCTCAAGACATTCACCCGCAATATATACAGACATTTAATTTAGCAATCAACTATACAACCAGATAACAGTTAATATCTGATATTAGCAACAACAATAATAATAATAATAATGATGTAAATAATAATCTCCGATGATACGTATGAATGGGCGATGGTGGTGATGGTAGAATGAAAACCACAATAACTCCAAGCTCAGCAGCGCCAATAAAGGAATCGCAGAAGGGGCCTCACTCACTGAACTCTCTACAGATATATACTTGTTGGAATTGTTTGGCAAAATGCCGAGAGAATACTACGTGGGCTACTCGGCAACTGAATCGAATTATACGCTCTGCGACATGAAGCGGAAGTGAAAAAGACATTTGTTTAACCACCGTGTACTCTCACCCACCCGAGTTAATGTTGAGTATCCAACCGCAATGGATTTTACACTTAATCCTTTTTTTTCTTCTGCTTCTAATTCTTCCCTACAAGCCCATATATTGATATACATTCACACTCTGCTTGATAATTATCATTATTAAATATCAATAAATTTACTTCCAATAACATTGATATAAATAAAGTGTATTGTACTCTTATAGATACACGCTCACTTATAGGGTCTGTAAAAGAGAAAGAGAAAGAGAACAGATGAAAAGAAGAAAAAGATATAGTAAGCTTGACGGTGATTATCCCCGACTGGTTGAGCTTCCAACGGCAAGTTCTCCAGAGGATTATCTCTCAGTCTTCTCAGTCTTCTGTTGAACCTATACGAATATATATATATATATATATATATATATATATATATATATATATATATATATATGAGAGAGAGAGAGAGAGAGAGAGAGAGAGAGAGAGAGAGAGAGAGAGAGAGAGAGAGAGAGAGAGAGAGAGAGAGAGAGAGAGAGAGAGAGAGAGAGAGAGAGAGAGAGAGAGAGAGAGAGAGAGAGAGAGAGAGAGAGAGAGAGAGAGAGAGAGAGAGAGAGAGAGAGAGAGAGAGAGAGAGAGAGAGAGAGAGAGAGAGAGAGAGAGAGAGAGAGAGAGAGAGAGAGAGAGAGAGAGAGAGAGAGAGAGAGAGAGAGAGAGAGAGAGAGAGAGAGAGAGAGAGAGAGAGAGAGAGAGAGAGAGAGAGAGAGAGAGAGAGAGAGAGAGAGAGAGAGAGAGAGAGAGAGAGAGAGAGAGAGAGAGAGAGAGAGAGAGAGAGAGAGAGAGAGAGAGAGAGAGAGAGAGAGAGAGAGAGAGAGAGAGAGAGAGAGAGAGAGAGAGAGAGAGAGAGAGAGAGAGAGAGAGAGAGAGAGAGAGAGAGAGAGAGAGAGAGAGAGAGAGAGAGAGAGAGAGAGAGAGAGAGAGAGAGAGAGAGAGAGAGAGAGAGAGAGAGAGAGAGAGAGAGAGAGAGAGAGAGAGAGAGAGAGAGAGAGAGAGAGAGAGAGAGAGAGAGAGAGAGAGAGAGAGAGAGAGAGAGAGAGAGAGAGAGAGAGAGAGAGAGAGAGAGAGAGAGAGAGAGAGAGAGAGAGAGAGAGAGAGAGAGAGAGAGAGAGAGAGAGAGAGAGAGAGAGAGAGAGAGAGAGAGAGAGAGAGAGAGAGAGAGAGAGAGAGAGAGAGAGAGAGAGAGAGAGAGAGAGAGAGAGAGAGAGAGAGAGAGAGAGAGAGAGAGAGAGAGAGAGAGAGAGAGAGAGAGAGAGAGAGAGAGAGAGAGAGAGAGAGAGAGAGAGAGAGAGAGAGAGAGAGAGAGAGAGAGAGAGAGAGAGAGAGAGAGAGAGAGAGAGAGAGAGAGAGAGAGAGAGAGAGAGAGAGAGAGAGAGAGAGAGAGAGAGAGAGAGAGAGAGAGAGAGAGAGAGAGAGAGAGAGAGAGAGAGAGAGAGAGAGAGAGAGAGAGAGAGAGAGAGAGAGAGAGAGAGAGAGAGAGAGAGAGAGAGAGAGAGAGAGAGAGAGAGAGAGAGAGAGAGAGAGAGAGAGAGAGAGAGAGAGAGAGAGAGAGAGAGAGAGAGAGAGAGAGAGAGAGAGAGAGAGAGAGAGAGAGAGAGAGAGAGAGAGAGAGAGAGAGAGAGAGAGAGAGAGAGAGAGAGAGAGAGAGAGAGAGAGAGAGAGAGAGAGAGAGAGAGAGAGAGAGAGAGAGAGAGAGAGAGAGAGAGAGAGAGAGAGAGAGAGAGAGAGAGAGAGAGAGAGAGAGAGAGAGAGAGAGAGAGAGAGAGAGAGAGAGAGAGAGAGAGAGAGAGAGAGAGAGAGAGAGAGAGAGAGAGAGAGAGAGAGAGAGAGAGAGAGAGAGAGAGAGAGAGAGAGAGAGAGAGAGAGAGAGAGAGAGAGAGAGAGAGAGAGAGAGAGAGAGAGAGAGAGAGAGAGAGAGAGAGAGAGAGAGAGAGAGAGAGAGAGAGAGAGAGAGAGAGAGAGAGAGAGAGAGAGAGAGAGAGAGAGAGAGAGAGAGAGAGAGAGAGAGAGAGAGAGAGAGAGAGAGAGAGAGAGAGAGAGAGAGAGAGAGAGAGAGAGAGAGAGAGAGAGAGAGAGAGAGAGAGAGAGAGAGAGAGAGAGAGAGAGAGAGAGAGAGAGAGAGAGAGAGAGAGAGAGAGAGAGAGAGAGAGAGAGAGAGAGAGAGAGAGAGAGAGAGAGAGAGAGAGAGAGAGAGAGAGAGAGAGAGAGAGAGAGAGAGAGAGAGAGAGAGAGAGAGAGAGAGAGAGAGAGAGAGAGAGAGAGAGAGAGAGAGAGAGAGAGAGAGAGAGAGAGAGAGAGAGAGAGAGAGAGAGAGAGAGAGAGAGAGAGAGAGAGAGAGAGAGAGAGAGAGAGAGAGAGAGAGAGAGAGAGAGAGAGAGAGAGAGAGAGAGAGAGAGAGAGAGAGAGAGAGAGAGAGAGAGAGAGAGAGAGAGAGAGAGAGAGAGAGAGAGAGAGAGAGAGAGAGAGAGAGAGAGAGAGAGAGAGAGAGAGAGAGAGAGAGAGAGAGAGAGAGAGAGAGAGAGAGAGAGAGAGAGAGAGAGAGAGAGAGAGAGAGAGAGAGAGAGAGAGAGAGAGAGAGAGAGAGAGAGAGAGAGAGAGAGAGAGAGAGAGAGAGAGAGAGAGAGAGAGAGAGAGAGAGAGAGAGAGAGAGAGAGAGAGAGAGAGAGAGAGAGAGAGAGAGAGAGAGAGAGAGAGAGAGAGAGAGAGAGAGAGAGAGAGAGAGAGAGAGAGAGAGAGAGAGAGAGAGAGAGAGAGAGAGAGAGAGAGAGAGAGAGAGAGAGAGAGAGAGAGAGAGAGAGAGAGAGAGAGAGAGAGAGAGAGAGAGAGAGAGAGAGAGAGAGAGAGAGAGAGAGAGAGAGAGAGAGAGAGAGAGAGAGAGAGAGAGAGAGAGAGAGAGAGAGAGAGAGAGAGAGAGAGAGAGAGAGAGAGAGAGAGAGAGAGAGAGAGAGAGAGAGAGAGAGAGAGAGAGAGAGAGAGAGAGAGAGAGAGAGAGAGAGAGAGAGAGAGAGAGAGAGAGAGAGAGAGAGAGAGAGAGAGAGAGAGAGAGAGAGAGAGAGAGAGAGAGAGAGAGAGAGAGAGAGAGAGAGAGAGAGAGAGAGAGAGAGAGAGAGAGAGAGAGAGAGAGAGAGAGAGAGAGAGAGAGAGAGAGAGAGAGAGAGAGAGAGAGAGAGAGAGAGAGAGAGAGAGAGAGAGAGAGAGAGAGAGAGAGAGAGAGAGAGAGAGAGAGAGAGAGAGAGAGAGAGAGAGAGAGAGAGAGAGAGAGAGAGAGAGAGAGAGAGAGAGAGAGAGAGAGAGAGAGAGAGAGAGAGAGAGAGAGAGAGAGAGAGAGAGAGAGAGAGAGAGAGAGAGAGAGAGAGAGAGAGAGAGAGAGAGAGAGAGAGAGAGAGAGAGAGAGAGAGAGAGAGAGAGAGAGAGAGAGAGAGAGAGAGAGAGAGAGAGAGAGAGAGAGAGAGAGAGAGAGAGAGAGAGAGAGAGAGAGAGAGAGAGAGAGAGAGAGAGAGAGAGAGAGAGAGAGAGAGAGAGAGAGAGAGAGAGAGAGAGAGAGAGAGAGAGAGAGAGAGAGAGAGAGAGAGAGAGAGAGAGAGAGAGAGAGAGAGAGAGAGAGAGAGAGAGAGAGAGAGAGAGAGAGAGAGAGAGAGAGAGAGAGAGAGAGAGAGAGAGAGAGAGAGAGAGAGAGAGAGAGAGAGAGAGAGAGAGAGAGAGAGAGAGAGAGAGAGAGAGAGAGAGAGAGAGAGAGAGAGAGAGAGAGAGAGAGAGAGAGAGAGAGAGAGAGAGAGAGAGAGAGAGAGAGAGAGAGAGAGAGAGAGAGAGAGAGAGAGAGAGAGAGAGAGAGAGAGAGAGAGAGAGAGAGAGAGAGAGAGAGAGAGAGAGAGAGAGAGAGAGAGAGAGAGAGAGAGAGAGAGAGAGAGAGAGAGAGAGAGAGAGAGAGAGAGAGAGAGAGAGAGAGAGAGAGAGAGAGAGAGAGAGAGAGAGAGAGAGAGAGAGAGAGAGAGAGAGAGAGAGAGAGAGAGAGAGAGAGAGAGAGAGAGAGAGAGAGAGAGAGAGAGAGAGAGAGAGAGAGAGAGAGAGAGAGAGAGAGAGAGAGAGAGAGAGAGAGAGAGAGAGAGAGAGAGAGAGAGAGAGAGAGAGAGAGAGAGAGAGAGAGAGAGAGAGAGAGAGAGAGAGAGAGAGAGAGAGAGAGAGAGAGAGAGAGAGAGAGAGAGAGAGAGAGAGAGAGAGAGAGAGAGAGAGAGAGAGAGAGAGAGAGAGAGAGAGAGAGAGAGAGAGAGAGAGAGAGAGAGAGAGAGAGAGAGAGAGAGAGAGAGAGAGAGAGAGAGAGAGAGAGAGAGAGAGAGAGAGAGAGAGAGAGAGAGAGAGAGAGAGAGAGAGAGAGAGAGAGAGAGAGAGAGAGAGAGAGAGAGAGAGAGAGAGAGAGAGAGAGAGAGAGAGAGAGAGAGAGAGAGAGAGAGAGAGAGAGAGAGAGAGAGAGAGAGAGAGAGAGAGAGAGAGAGAGAGAGAGAGAGAGAGAGAGAGAGAGAGAGAGAGAGAGAGAGAGAGAGAGAGAGAGAGAGAGAGAGAGAGAGAGAGAGAGAGAGAGAGAGAGAGAGAGAGAGAGAGAGAGAGAGAGAGAGAGAGAGAGAGAGAGAGAGAGAGAGAGAGAGAGAGAGAGAGAGAGAGAGAGAGAGAGAGAGAGAGAGAGAGAGAGAGAGAGAGAGAGAGAGAGAGAGAGAGAGAGAGAGAGAGAGATATTTAGTACAAATTGCGGTTTATTCTCGCAATGTGGTCAGCTAAGTGACCTATATCGTTCAAGGGGTGACCATCATGCTCTAAATTAGCCGCAAAACTGACGGTCCCCTGCGTATGGTGTTCAATATGCTGTTATCTATAAATGATTATTGGTAGTTGGTATGGCGAATCTCAATTACCTATACACACCACTAAAAACAAATCCCATAAGACCCACCTTTTACCTTTTTACCGTTTTACCTTTCTACCTTTTTACCTTTTTCCCGTACTTTCATTTACTTTCATTTTTATTCCCCAATAAAATTAGATTTCTAAAACTCCGTTAATGTACTTTTCATAACACACTTATATCGTAAACTTTTCTTAAATATTATTTAGGCGGAAGAATAAAGGAAGATTTTTCTTTAAAAATAGTTTTTATAATCTTACTTTATTACTAATTTTTTTAATTTTTCAACCGAAAAGTTTTATATGTACATATATAGATATAAACACATCTGGTAGGTTCCTTTTTATTCATACAATTGTAAAATAGCCCGCGGGAAATGCTGTAAAGGTGCAAAAGCGCCGAGGCATATAAATTTTAAAACGAGCTGACTATGAAGTTCGCGCGCGTAATTGTCTCCCCGAGGGAAACGAATATCTAGAGAATTGAAAAATGGGCATACGACCAATTCAACCATATTACTTTTGTAATAAAATAAAATAAAATAGAAATAGAAATAGAAATATATTTCTTAATATTGACTCTAAACCATTCGAATTTATTATGTATTTATGGATTTATTCATGTCTGACTATTCGATGACTCTACCACTTGAATGGCTAAATAAAGTTAAGCGCAGGTTAAATTATTATTTTTTAATTATCAGTTTTCTTTTTTAGCTAAATAACCTAGTGTTATGATTCCATTCTAAAGCATATCTATAAACAATTCATAATCAGAATTATAAATCACTACTGTGATGTTTTTTTCAATGATATTGATCTAAATAGTTTAAAATTTTCAGAATAAAACATAAAATAAATTAATTTTTTATAAAGACTGGTTATATGAACTTTAGATGACTTTTAAAAATTATTAATATGTAATAATAATGATAATTATAATTACAGTGATAGTAAAATAAAAGTTAAACCGAAACGGAAGGAGCAATTAAAGGTGTAGGTGGATTTTGTAATAATACTAATAATATAACGGGTACGAAACGAGACACATTTTCTCTACTAGCACAAGCTTTATCGTGAATTGTACTTATAACCCATAGTAGAAAGAATACGGTGTACGTGCCCTCCATTATTTATATCGTGCATGTTCCACTGATAAGCAGCGACATTCACCAATTCATGCTAATATTTAACTATTTATTTTTATTTTACCTGTTTTCTTTTACTATGTTTTTTTTTATATATATATATAATTTTTCTTTTTTAGTTTTTAGTTTTTATCTGTATCTACAAACAAGTAAGAATGAGTAAACTGACAAATATTATTTAACCCAGCAGTGGCAGTTGCTGTTGGAGTGTGATACGCTAAGAAAGTTTGTTAAAGGAAATTTAAACCGCAACTATTAATTTAGCGGCAAACCCAAGTAAGCAGAGCAATCGTAACGTCAGAACTTGATCTGACGAATGGGCGCAATTAATTACACTCATTAACTTTTGATAAAGTTAATTAGATTATATACCCGTCAACAACTATTTATATTCCATGTTTATTAAATCGTCTACTTAACTTAACAACAACAACAAGTATTCGTTATATTACTTGATAAACTATTCAACAAATTAATTATAAATATTTTATTTCAGAGTCGGTGAAAATGGTCCTTGGGATCATCAAGAAATAATAACTTCAAATAATGACACTAAATATTATATGGACAATCTGTTGCCGTTTACGTCTTATAGTTTCCGAGTAACTGCTGTTAATGCACGAGGACGCAGTGCTCCGAGCGTTTCGTCTCATTACATAACAACATTACGAGAAGGTATTATATAAATAATTTATCTTTTCATCAAATTTTATCTTGTCAATTTGGAGAAAAAAAGCTTATTAAAAATTTCACACCTCTATACCTTTTATATTATTTATCTAGATATAAAGTGATTTAAAAAATCAATGTATTCGGGATAAAAGCTGGCACTTTGAATTTTTTTAAATCCAATTGGGATCAAGAGCTCTGCTTAGTTAAAATAAACAGATTACAAGTCCAATACTATTTAAGTTCGTCTTACCAGTCTTTGGTTTTACAAAATCACTCGATTCTTTTTTTTTTTTTCTCAATAACAAGTGAAAAGAAAAGCAGTTTACTGTAACAATTGTAATGATTGAGTATCTCAATGGTGGTATTGTCGGTGTATTGACAGAGAACAGTGATATACTGTCATTTGATTTAGACGGATAGTTTCGGTAGTGGTGACCTCTATAATTAGACGCTATATCAATAGAGCAACATACTTCATCTACAAGTAACACGATTCATACAACGAAACCCATTTCCTCTTTGTCAATATTGACATATTGTCTGTTCGTACATCGCGAATACTGTGTAAATTTCTATGTACATCTCTGTTCTGTTTATACACACATATATATCAACACAATACCAATGTGTTTTGTTAATACAGTTATAGATATTTGAAGCGTCAAACTCTCGATTTTTAAATAGCATTTTATCAAAATACAAGAGCTTTAATTATTGGTATTAACCGCAGCTATTTTATTTATTTATTTTAATTAATGAAGCAATTATTGTTTAAAATTTAGCTCCAGCTGGAAAACCGACCATCGTAACAGCTCAAAACATTTCAGCGACGGCCATCCTGATTACATGGAAACCACCGAGTCTGGATACACTAAATGGTGAATTTCTCGGTTATCGTATATCCTATCGCCCCAGGCGAAAAGGAAGTGACATCAAAGAGATTTACATACGCAATCGAAAAATAGAGGTAAGCTTCAAAGCAATATATTCATTGAAATTTCTGTGTGATGTTGAATTCTCAACGATTAACGTGGATCCACTGAATTTCAATTTCAGAGACATATTATTCAAAACCTGGAAACGTATACACAGTATACTGTATGGTTGCAAGTATTTAATCCCGAAGGTACCGGTCCCAATACATCTGTTACCGTTATGACCGATGAAGGAGGTGGGTGGTACTCTATATATTTGTTATTTTTATTTTTCAACCGAATTTTTGCCAACTATTATTTACCTTCCTCTTCCATACCACAATTGCATATTTGTTGTTTTTTTTTTAATCTACTAATCGATTACTACTACTACTTTATTATTTCTGTCTACCGCTAAAGTCACTGTGGCTTAATAAATCTCTGAGTAAACAACGCATCAATACGGGGGTAGTGACCTCGAGGTGAACTGGAGGTCACTGAATAAACTATATTCAATTTAATTCTATCCCAACAAAATCATTCTCCCGTACGGTAGGTTAGTAATTTCACTATCCTCTGTCGGTAAATTCAATTCAACGTCGATAGTCCCTCCTGCTGCTCTTCAATTATATATATATATATATATATATAGTTATTTGCTGGTTGCTGATAACAAATCATACCGACCGTCGTCACTGCATTTAACACAAAATTATAATTTATATTTAATTTTACTTTCAAATTGATGAATCATTACGAATCAAATAAATAGGACACAATTTATCAAGAAAAAAATTACTTGAGATTTCTTTGAGAAAGTATCTTTAATTATTTATATTTTCCACTTAATTTGTCGATAAAATTATCGAGATCTCTTTAAAATTAATTAAGATATTGAAAGCTTAATTTAATTGAAAGTGCATCCGCAATCTAAAAAGATTAAAGAATTAATATTATATTTAATTAAAGTTATCGACTTTAAGAGTTTATTTATAAAAAAAATTAAATTAATTAACTAATTATAAAAGAAACTGCAGACGTAACATTCAATTAAAGTAATGACAATAACTTTTGTGGAGTAAAAAAATAATGAATTTAAGATAAATGAAATGAAAAGATGGTGGGCGATGAAATGGCAAGTACGTTACTGAACAACCATGTCCTTTCTCGGATTTTCTTTTCACTGGTGTTGTCTACAACTATATTATATTTATATATATATATATATATATATATATATATATATCTATATCCTACGGGTGAGGTATAGATGGTATAGGTATACCCAACTAAACAATAATCCCAACAACCAACCATTGAACCTTTATTTCCAGTCTCACGACCCACCTCATTGTTCCCACTGGAACAACTTCCAACAGCTCCAACTAAACAGCTTACTCCCTATAAAATATATAATATATATTATAATATCCTACAACAGCCCACAACTCTGTTATCCTGGGTTCAGCATAATCTATATTTTAATTTTTAGAGTAAAAAACAGCTCAATAATTGATGAACAATTTTTTGAATTAAATTTTTGAATTTCTAAATAAAATTAAAAATATTAAAATAATTATTTAAGGAGTATTAGTATCGAGATGTGCGCCCGCGCTCGAGGTACAATAGTATGAGTACTGCATTTAACAGTAAGTGTGCGCTAATCTACATTGTGTGCGAGTTTTGTGCGCCGGTCGATTACCACAGTCGGAGCTGTCGTTGTATTGGCCGTGTGCTCCGTGTGTTGTGCTCGGATAGACTATACCTATGTACGTTCAATTTTTAAGTTAAGGGGATAGGAAAAAGTATCCGCGCATAGCGTCAGTGTACTCGCACATGTCTCAATATTAACCACGCCAAAATAATTATTATTAACGGATAAAAATGTTTATTAAATAAACTTTAAGTACTCAAAAAACAAATATATTACTTAAAATACTCCCCGTTTATTTTAAAATACTGTGCGGTCTAGACTCAGTGACTCGACAACTCCTTTTTAGCATTTTATTATTATTTATGGATTATTTGTTTATTAAAAAAAAAAAAACAGACTAATTGAGTAAATATTTGTTTGATTTGGAGTAATTATTAAAATAGTCGATAAGATATTTATCAGTGATACGGCACTGCACGTGTGTGTGTACATATGTCCAGACTGTTCGCCTTTCTGTCACTTGGTCACTTGTCATCGGTGACACTGTTTTTAAACTCAATCTTGTTCTGTGCGTCTCATTGTTTTTATTTTCAAGATTTTTTATCTATTTTACAACATTAATAATTATAATTTATTTTTACACTGTGAATTAATTTATCTGATTATTTTAAAAAGACAATCAGTGGGATAAAGAGCGATGGGTGTAGCTGTGTATTTATTATTATTTTAAATTAACACTTTCGATCGGAGGTGGATTTTTTTATTTTTTATTTTTTATTTAATTTGCTGGTGAACATATATGAACATATATGTGGAAAAAATATTGTACTGGAGTGTAGATTTAAAGATAAAAGGAGGGGCATTGGCTGTTAGATTGGAGCAGAGACCAGAGTAAAGAGAGAATACAGAAAATCTAGTACAGTTGGTAGTTGAATTAATGAGAACAGGAAGTGATTGAGGGTACTTGTTAAATGTAATCCTGGTGAAGCTGAATAAAATACATCCAATATCTACTAAACTTTCATTTAGCATCAACGTTATTAATTGTTTTGTTTAATAAAACACGGTCAAGATTTTAGATGTACCGGATATCCTATTGATAATATTATAATATTATAATATCTTGCTTCTTATTCTTGTACTTGCTGGTGTGTTTATATATTAATAAAAATAAAAAGATATCCGAGAAAAAGGAAATAGTAAGAAAAAAAAAAAAAAAAAAAAAAAAATACAAGGGAGTAATTAGACGTATTTATAAAATATAAATGGAAAAGAAAAAATGTTACGACTTCCTGGACGGTCAAGGATAAATTTATGATTATTTTTAGGCATACAAAACGAATTTGGTTCTAAAACACACTAACTGGCAGCTCACAGCTCGTAGCTCGCAGCTGCCCCGCAAAATTCTTGAGGGGAATTACTAAAATGTCGAGAAGACCAATAATAATGATAAACCGAGGTTCTCAACCATACCCACTTAGTTTATTTAAATTTTTCATATTTTTTTCTATTATTTCAATTGCTAAAACTCTCAATGACAATTATGAAGCTACTACTATTATTGATAATAATAATAATGATGATAACGATGACGGCAAAGGTAATTCAATATTATTTATTTTTTTTTTTTTAATTTATTTGCAGGATTTAATCGATTATTTAGAGTAATTTAAATGTACCAGCTTGGGTACTATTCCTAAACTTTAGATTTATCCGTACACGAAAATGGCTGAACCTTGAATAAAATCAATACTTGACTAGCTTTAAATTTTTCAACCCGTTGTTTACTCTCTTGATTTTATTTTTTAAAAATAATTTTTCTTGCAAATTTTTATTATTTAAAGAACTAAAAATCCAAAAAAAAAAATTTTCCTGATTCTATTTTAAAAATCTTAGATAAGTTAAAATAAATAAATAAAAAAAAAAAAAACTAAACTTGAACTTGTAACCACGCGACTCATGAGATGATAATAAAATATCTGTATGTGTATGTAATCATATTGCGTTTTGCATTAATGATTTGTAATGATTACAATACTAGTTCAAGGTTAACAAGTTTTTAAATATTCACGAATGAGTAATAATAACGCAACCAGAAAAAATAATAAATTTGCAAAATAAACATCTTCATGTAATTACATTATTTAGTGTTATTAATTACCGTAATTATCATTCGTAAATAAACTTTTCAAAAGAAAAAAATGGTAAATAAAACGTATTAATGAAGTAATAAATATTAAGATGTACATTTATATAAAAAGAGATGTCTTTAATGTGTATCGCTTTAAAATAAAAAAAAAAAAAAGACTGAGTATTCATCTTTTGAGTCACTGCTAAAGACCTTGGAGGGTTTACTCAGTGAGAAAAAGATTGAGATGTATATAAGAAATAATAAATCCGTAGTAGACAAGATAATATTTAATTTCGAATTTAAAATTTCAGTTCCAAGTACACCATTGAGATTAACGGCCTATGGAATAAATTCATCCTCCGTAGAGCTGTCATGGTCAGAGCCACAGCATAAAAATGGAATAATCCTTGGGTATCGTGTGTTTTACATGCACTCGAATTTTACAGAAGTCAAAACATTGAAAAAGAACAACGAAACCATTGATTTTCTTCTCAATGATCTAAGTGAGTAATAATTAATAAGTAATAAATGTCATTATTATCCGACCAATTGAATATAAATTGGCAATATTTTATCAAAATAGATACACAATAGTTTTTATTGGATTAATTTAAATTCAAGTTGAATTTACACACTCGTTATAACGATATTACTAATGCACGTGGCATGCTCAATATGCGTCATTGTTTACATTAACAAATAAAACCATCACTAAGTTTTTAAAGATTCGCATTGCAATCTCAGTTATATGACTTGTAATTGAACACTGTTTTAAATATTTTTTTTATTTATTTATTTTTTATTTTTTGCAGAACCAATGACTGAATACAAAATATGGGTTAAGGCATTTACGTGGAAGAACGAGGGCGAACCATCTGATCACATTATTCAAAAGACTGATGTTGCAGGACCAAGTGCTCCTGTAATACTAAATTTAACTTGCCAAGCTCACGACGCTATTTACGTCTACTGGGCACGTCCTCAAACTTTTTGGAATTCAATTGACTATTATTACATAATGTATCGTAATGACCAATATAAAAAGTATGACGAAATTGAAATTCCTACCACCAAAGAGCATCTCAACAGTGGGGTAAATATTTAGCATTATTTAGCTGTTTTCTCTCTAAAAATTTCTCTCTTTTCATTTTTCATTTCGATATATTAATAAAATACAATCGTTTTATTGCATTTACAAGCCAGGTGATTTAAAAATATTATTTCGATAAAATTCTTCGTGATATTGAAATAACTGCTGAACCGATTGCACTGAAATATTTAATA
The DNA here is from genome assembly GCA_905319865.3 of Cotesia congregata. Lineage (NCBI taxonomy): Eukaryota > Metazoa > Arthropoda > Insecta > Hymenoptera > Braconidae > Cotesia > Cotesia congregata. The sequence continues at coordinate 23,300,952 of CAJNRD030001122.1, read as the reverse complement.
ATGTTTTTTTCCATCGTTTAATAAAATTTCAAACTTGTTCCCTATTTTTTTTTTTTTTCGTGTAAATAAATACGGCATGATTTATATCGAACAAAATGCACCGTGATTGAAATTTTAATAAAAAAAAAAAAAAAAAAAACCTATTTTTTTCTTATTTTCCAATCCAGATAATAATACCAAACCTTACTATGAATACCATTTACGAAATAATGGTCTGCGCTGGTACCAATAGCACAATAAATCAGCATCACGTAGTACGTGGCAACTGTAGTCAACCAAAAACGCAACGAGTGGAACGTAATTGTGATAAAACACCACCATTAATGCGGCGTAGCTCTGAAGAATTGAGTACCGGCGTAATTGCGGGTATGATTTGTGCTTGTATCGCCGTTATGTTGGCTATTACAGCTTTAATATTGTGGAGGTGAGAATCTATTGTCACCAGTTATTTATTTATCTCATAACTTTTCGTCATAATTATTATTATTATTATTATTATAATAAATCACTCTAGTAATTCATCACATTTTACACTCATTAATCATTACTCATAAGCTCATTTCATTAGCTCGTCAATTAAACAACTCATCGGTAATTAAAGTTACTTGCGGGCTTATCACTCTACTCTGTACTTTAAATTTATCGACTAAAAAATTATATAGAAGTAGATAATATGACTTTCTTATCAGTATCTTTGTGATAACGATATGTAATATTATCCATTTCATATACCGAAACGTTTATGGTCAGTTTAATCTTCAGTTAATTTCAGTGTGTCATAGTTAACGTACCTATTCATTATTAATACATCTACTTTGATTTAAATTAAAATAAATATCCTTGATATGGAAAATTTATCAAAAACAATTTCGTAAGATTTTTTTTTTTTATTATTAAATTTGTAAAAATAAATCTATTAAAGCATCTTTATCATTTCTATTTTATCCAAGAATTTAAAAATAAAAAACTTGAGACAGATAAGATATACAATGAGTGTAATTTCTAAAGAAAGTCTGTTTATTATTTAGATTTTATTCATTTTTTGTTGTTCTTGTTTATATAATTGTCAGAAGCGATCAATTAAATAAAATCTGTAGTATTTTTATTACATAAATTTATTGAACTGATTTCTCTCGATTTTTTTAATGTGTTCTTATTTTAATTACTTATAATAATAATAATAATAATAATAATAATAATAATAATAATTAGATAAAAGTTAATTTATCGTACAGTTTATTGACACTGTATCTAATCTCAGTGAGAATTTTTTTTTTTTTTTTTCTAATAATTACTTGTTTTATCGACGAGTTTTAAATAGCAATGAGACAGCTTATAATAATTTTTTTATTATATATTAATCAAAGCGCCTTAACAGGCGTATTTTCAGGAAATGTTTCCAAACAGCCTACTGCTTTTTGGATTATCCGCCGCGTAATGTGCAAACGCATCAGGAATGGGAAAATAGTAAACAAGATGGTGAAAGGACAGCTGTTCCTGTTTCACAATATGTTCAGCATGTAGCGGCATTACATGCCGATGGTGACATTGGTTTCAGTAAAGAGTTTGAATTATTTCCAAAAGAGACAGAACTTTATATAGCTGACAATTCTAAATCTGTTGAAAATCAGTCCAAAAATCGCTACGGAAATATTATTGCATGTAAGTTTATAATTTATATTATTAAAAGAATAAACAAAATTTTGTAGTTAGTGTATTTATATTATAAAATGAGTTTTTATGGTTAATGACCTTGTATCTCGTAAACTATTGACATTTTTAAAGATATAAGCTCATTCCGACGTTACACTCATCAAGACCTTTCATTTGAGTACCCACATCAATTTTCCATATATTTTATATATTTATATTTATTATATATATGTATATATCAAAAATGCATGTGGGTACTCAAATGAAAGCTCTTGATGAGTGTAACATCAGGATGAGCTTATATCTTTAAAAACATTAATAGTTAAAAAAAAGTACAGTGGAATTTAACAAAAGCAATTATTTAATAAAGCAAAATTTTGTTTATTTATAATTCACAAGTTACGAAAGTCACATAGTGACTGCAAGGTTGCTAATTTTTATTATTAAAATAAATAAATAACAATTTTAATTTTTATTTAAAAGATGATCATTCACGAGTGAGATTATTACCTTGCAATGGAAGTCCGTCAAATAAAGGACAAGATTATATAAATGCAAATTATATCGATGGATGGCAACGTGCTCGCGCATATATTGGAACGCAAGGACCATTGCCCGCAACGATCGACAGCTTTTGGCGAATGGTGTGGGAGCAACGCGTATCAATAATCGTTATGATAACAAATTTAGTGGAGCGTGGTAGACCTAAATGTGACATGTACTGGCCTAAAGAGGGGACTGAGACCTACGGCAATGTCCAAGTAACGTTGATAAAAGAAGACGTCATGGCGACATACACAATAAGGACTCTGCACATCAGACACATGAAGATAAAGAAGAAAAAGAACGGCAGCAACATTGGAGAGCGTACTGTTTATCAGTATCACTACACCGGTTGGCCAGACCACGGTGTTCCGGACCATCCACTTCCCGTTTTAAGTTTCATCAGAAAGTCATCTAGCGCTAATCCGCCGTCAGCTGGTCCAATTATTGTCCACTGCAGCGCCGGAGTTGGACGCACCGGGGCGTATATAGTTATTGACGCGATGCTTAAACAAGCTAAATCAAAGGGAGAGATAAACGTTTTCGGGTTTTTAAAACACATACGTACTCAGCGTTATTCATTGGTGCAAACTGAAGAGCAGTATATATTTATTCACGATGCTCTGCAGGAAGCCATCGACAGCGGAGAGACAAACATTCCTATTGATAATCTTCTACAGCATGTACAGGAGATGCTGTCTCCTGATAATAATAAAACCGATCCGTGGAACAATATTGAGATGCAGTATAAATTAGTCACTTCTTGGAAGCCCAAGGACTTTAATTTAGTATCCTCTAGCAAAGCATTCAATCAACACAAAAATCGGAATCAAGAGATTGTTCCTATTGAAAATTCACGGGTACATCTTACGCCAAAGGCTGGAATTGATGGCAGTGATTACATAAATGCTACTTGGTTTGCTGGCTTTCATAAAAATCGTGAATTTATTCTTACCCAACATCCGCTGAACACAACAATAAAAGAATTTTGGCAAATGCTCTGGGATCATAATGCTAAAACTATTGTGATGTTGACGCAGTGCGACGACAATGACTATCCAGAATTTTGGCCGAACGAAGGGGAAGAATTGAAAACTGACAATTTTCGCGTTCAACTTTGTGCTATTAAAAAAACAGTCAGCGGTGTTGTTTTGAGAGAGGTTGTTATTCGCTCGCTTCAGGATGATTATGAATTAAGCGCACGTATTGTACAAGGACCTGTTAATCATAATGGCTTGTGGCCACACAATGACAATCCCAAGGCGTTTGTTGGTATGATACAAGATTTTCATAAAGAATATCAAAACGGGCCTATTGTTGTTATGGACAGGTAATTTTTAACTTAATAATATTAGAGATATTTATTTTTAATATTAATAATATTTTATTATATTTTATTTTATTTTATTTTATTTTATTTTATTTTATTTAGGTATGGTGGTATTGAGGCAGCATTATTTATTTTGTTAACGACACTGATGAAGCAAATAGAATTTGAAAAAAGTGCTGATATTTATATGTTTGCTAAATTACTTTACATGAAGAGACCTGGAATATTTAGATCAAAGGTTTTTATTAAAAATAAATTTTATAGAAGTAAAGGTAATTATTTACAAATGGGGTCAACCTTATTTTGGGCTATAATTAGGTGAAAAATGAACATTTTCAAAATTTTTTTGCTTTTAAAAGTTGGAAAAAATTTTGGCTCATATTTTTGGATAAAATTTCTATTTTATCTTTTTTTTTATATATATATTTTTTTTTCGAAAAGTACATAAAATACCCACTTGTAAATATTTACCAAAATAAAAATTAAATTTATAGTTATTAATATGAATAAAAATTTTTTTTTTTTAATAGGAGGATTACGTACTGGTGTACAAGTGTTTAGAATCAGTATTAACATCAAAAATCCGAGTTGAACCGGACTTGTACACAATGACAAACGGTCATGTTAATTGTATAAATCCAAACGAGAGTATTAATTTTAAATCAACAACGATATTACCAACAATTGGCGGGGAGCAGCATATTGTAGGACAATTACCGGTAAAAAATGTTGTTGGTATTCATGAGTACGCGTCAGTTGAAATGCCGGTGGAATATGCAACAGATTATGTTAATAATCAAAATCATCTAAGTCATATCAACAACGAGCGTGGATGTCCAACAATCGATGGATGTGCAGATTACGGCGATCACCATATATTATCAGACAATGCAGGATTACCGCTGCGTAATCAGAATTACGTCAATCATCCTGGTGTACCAGGGTGTCCTGGAGTAGTTTCGGTAGGAGGTGTCGCTCCTGGTCTGCCAATCACTGATCCAAATGGTTATATTACAAATGGTAATATGCGAATACCACCCGAAGGTATGGAATCAACATGTGCTATTATTCCTCAATGATGGAGGCATTCCGCGTCTCACGCTCAAAATATAACTCTGTCTGATGGTACCTTGTTGGGACATCCTGTCAATTTATATAATAACGACATTAATATAAATACTAACACTGTTGATCCAACGCAAATAAATTATTCCAATAATCAATTTGGGTATAGCTGGCATGGCTACTATACAACTATGAGAGTAACTCATAAAAAAAATAATAATGTCTCTATGACTGGTCAATCTCGATTTGATTTTGGCGAATGTATTTAGAATAATCTATTTAATACCAACCGATTTAGATTATTAATCAAATTTAATTGTACAATCGGTCTAATTCGCCTAAAACAATTATAAATTATAAATTATAAATTTTAAATTTTAAATTTTAAATTGACAACCAACAGCACGTATTGAAGCCATCCACTAGTCTTTTCAAAAAACAACTAACTTAAATTTTAATTATTCAATCAAGTCTTTGTCTTTTAAATAAATATAACAAATGCTTTATTCTGTAAATAAATTACGGACCATCTGTTGAAAGAAAAAGAAAAAGAAAAAAAAAAACAGTTGCCAAAGATATTAGGTAAATTATTATAAAGATTTTATGTCGTATGATATTATTATTATTATTATTTTTATTATTAATGTAAAATTAGTAAGCTGTAAATAAGCGTGTATGATAATGGTTGTATTTTTTAAATTAATTTTAGTTTTATTTTTTTATAACTCCTGTGCCAGTACCCTCTCTAATTAACCCATTTAAGATTCTCTTTTAATAATTTTTTTTTATAAAAACCATTGCCATTATAATTGTACAATTAAAACGAGTGATTTTTATTAAGGGAAAAAAAATTTATTTCGATTAATATTTACAAGATTTATTAATTTATTGAACTCGCTTCCAGTAAATATTTCATTTAAAAAGACGTAATTTTAAAATCCACAATTAGTTGAATAGATTTTCAATCACAGTCCAATAAAGGACGTCTCAAAAAGACTGAAACATAAATAATCGTTTTGTACGCATTATTATTAATCAGATGAGTAAAAATGAGTAATTAGAAATTAAATAACTTATGCAGAGGGACTGGGTAATGCAATTTTTTATTCGTGATATTAAAAAAAAAAAAAAAATAAAAAATAATGATTTATAAAATCATCAACGAGTAATAAATATAAATTATCTGTCCATTGTACGTATTTAAATTAAATAAACCACAACGTAATTTTCTTTTTTTATATTACAATAATATAAATATATTAAAAAAAAAAAAAAAATAAATATTAAATATAGACATAGTACCGAATTTAGAAAAATACTGATATGATAATTATTGAGATAAAGATAAATGTTTTTGTCAAAATGTTTGATACTTTAAGAAAATAAAATAAAGAGAATATGATTGTTGTGGATGAGTTACAATCCTGAGAAGATTGTTTTGTTGAATGTCTTAATAACCGTTGATTGTTAGAAAGTATATAAATATATAAATATATAAATATAAATGACTAATTAATTGTAATAATTACCATGTTTTATCATGCGATGCTTGTATCATAAATGTCATATATAAAATATTAATTATTAATAATAATAAAAATTAAACCGGAGTTTATTCGAAATAAATATTTCAATTGATATTTAATATTAACAATAAGTAGTTGAATTTATGTATACCGTTATATTAAATATTAATATCTGTTAATGTAGATTGAATGTGAATGTAAATTTATTATTTAATACACTCTGCTGCCAAAGTATTGTAGGAAAAACAAATATACTCCACTTTGGCAGTTAATAATCTGCCAATAATTTTTTATTTATTATTTATTAACGTAAATATTAATAAACTAATTGATATATTGTTTAGATTTAATTTTTGTAATCTCAAAGGGCTGTAGTCATTTTTTTATAACAAATAAAAAGTAGAAAAAAATAAAACTTTGGAAATATAATTCAAAATTATAAATTATTAAAAAGTTTTATTTTAAATCTTATAAATGTATATATTCATTTAGTAATTTATAAAATTACATAGATGTGAATAGATATAATTAAGTAAATATATTAATTAGTTTCTAGTCAGCATACTGTCTGTGGAATGGCACACGCTTGCACCGTATATTTAAAATAAATTATACTGTAACAATCGAAAATAATTTTTAAAATTAACATGAGACTGAAGTCGATTTATCTTTTAATTATTTTTATTTAAAAAAAAATATTTTAAAGCGCAACAAATAATGTTCAACAGTTTGCCATTGACGAAAAAATATTTTAAAACCTTTCACATAAAATTTATTAGTTAATTAACGTGATAATCCATAAACTATAAATATAAATGTATTGTATATTAATCTATGAATATATTTACAAGTTTTACCTATTACTGCACAATTTATTTGTTCGATAATCTCAAAGAATTTTTTTGTCGTTTATGAATTATATAATTCAAAAATTAAATCAAATATTTAATAGTGTTGATATATTTATGGCACTGCCGAATTTTGTAATTTCAATACTTGTAAAAAAAATCAAAAATTAAATCATCTTGTTCGGTCTTTCTTGAAAATTACATCGACCAATTATAAATATAAGCTACCGTATATTCAAAAAAAAAAAAAAAAAAAAAAAAATATAACTATAAAAAGATAAAGTAGAACTAATTATAATTGTCGATGTTTCTATACTAAGAAAAATTGAAAATTGTACTGTTTAAAAAAGAAGAAATTTATTTATCAAATAGTTTGTAATGATATATTTAAATAATTGCAAAGTTAAATAGTAATAATTACTGAGTGGAAAATAAATTTTTTTATAATGATTAAAGTGTGAAGATGTTTACTCAGAGTATCATCAGGCCAAATACTAACTTGTGTGATTTAATAATTACAATTAATTGTATCTTTTATTTATCTGTGTAAAGAAATGGTATTTTATTTAATATGTTGGTCATTCCAAGCAGTATTTGTAAATAGCGATTGTAAATATAATTATATATATATATATATATATATATATATATATATATATATATATATATAATTATATTTACAATCGCTATTTACAAATACTGCTTGGAATGACCAACATATTAAATAAAATACCATTTCTTTACACAGATAAATAAAAGATACAATTAATTGTAATTATTAAATCACACAAGTTAGTATTTGGCCTGATGATACTCTGAGTAAACATCTTCACACTTTAATCATTATAAAAAAATTTATTTTCCACTCAGTAATTATTACTATTTAACTTTGCAATTATTTAAATATATCATTACAAACTATTTGATAAATAAATTTCTTCTTTTTTAAACAGTACAATTTTCAATTTTTCTTAGTATAGAAACATCGACAATTATAATTAGTTCTACTTTATCTTTTTATAGTTATATTTTTTTTTTTTTTTTTTTTTTTT
>CAJNRD030001122.1:23199270-23292413 GCA_905319865.3 Cotesia congregata | reverse complement strand
TATATATATATATATATATATATATATATATATATATATATATATATATAAACTACATAAGAGTATCTATAAAAAAAATTAACTCTAATATTGATATATATTAATATTTAAAAATAAATATAATGATTTGTAATGAAATATTTCACGTGCAGTTAAATAAATATAGAATCGTATCAGTATCATACTTGTCTAATTATTTATTATATATAAAAATTTTATTGTCCAATTGTATTAAATATAACTATTATTTGTAATCTATATTATTAAGAAATTACCTTGTATCTTGTGAACTATTGACATTTTTAAAGATATAAGCTCGTCCTGATGTTGCACTCATCAAGACCTTTCATTTGAGTACCCACATCAATTTTTCATATATTTTACATATGTATATATGACAAATATATCAAAAATGCATGTGGGTACTCAAATGAAAGCTCTTGATGAGTGTAACACCGGGATGAGCTTATATCTTTAAAAATGTCAATAGTTAAGAAAGTACATTGCAATTTAATAAATATCTTGTGAAATATTGACATTTTTAAAGATATAAGCTCATTCCAACATTACACTCATCGAGAGCTTTCATTTGAGTACCCACATCAATTTTTTATATATTATATATATATATATATATATGTATATATGAAAAATATATCACAAATGCATGTGGATACTCAAATGAAAGCTCTTGATGAGTGTAACATCGAGATGAGCTTATATCTTTAAAAACGTCAATAGTTAAGAAAGTACAGGGCAATTTAACAAAAGTAATTATTTAATAAAGCAAAATTTTATTTCTAGTAATTTTAAAATTTAAAGTGGTGGGCTCAGATCAATAAAAACAGTTGAAATTATATAAAAATAAGATTTATTTTATATTTAATATACATAGCATTCAATAATATCAATAATTAGTCAATGAGATATTTCAATAATACATTTAATTATTAATTAGTTAATTACTTTATTTAATTTATTAACTTTTTTTTGGATTTTACTCTCAATATTGTAATGTAAGTCTTGACATTTAGATCAATACAATTTAAAAATGAAATAGTTGATGTTTAAACAGTGATTGTAAAGTCTTTGGGTGATTTGGACAGCGAATTAGAGAGAGGCCCGGAACGTTTTCTGTGAAGTTTGAGCTTCATATCAATATCACATTCCGCCTCGCTTGTTTCGTGAGCATCGGTGAACCCTGAGGGTGGTTTGAGCTCTAGTGTGGATAATTCATTACCCCAGTCTTCGCGCGGTTGCTGCTCTCGAGAGCGTAATCTCGCGTTTCGTTGATAATTGCGTGGTGTTGACATTGAAATAGAGGTTGAGGTTGAGGTTGAGGTTGAATTTGAATTTGAATTTGAGTTTGAATTCGAGTTTGAGTTTGAAGATGAGGATGACGTTTGTGTGTGTGTCGGCTGTATCACTGATGTCGGTTGTTGAGGATCATTGAACAAACACAAAGACTCAACTGATCGACGCGGTATTTGTTTGTGTCGATCTATCGAGGCTGTATTAAGTCTTGATCCTTTGGCAGTGTGACTCGGCGAGGGTGCTGCCGAGTAAGATCTAACTCCCGTGCTCGTCTCTGGATCCTTTCCCATTGCTCGAATTATATTTTGAACTCGAGATCCACTGACGTTGTCTGCTATTATTCCATGTCTGTTTTTCATTATAATATCTATATTATTAAGAGAATAAGAAAAATTTGTGTCCAGGATAGTCATATGATAAAATCGTTTTTTTTAGTGTCATTGCAAAGGTCTTGACTTGAATTTGTGTCATTTCAAGGTTTCATATCGTTCTCTAGATACATAAATTAAGAAATTACCCTGTATATTGTGAAATATTGACATTTTTAAAGATATAAACTCATTCCGATGTTATACTCATCAAGACCTTTCATTTGAGTACCCACATCAATTTTCCATATATTTTATATATATTACATATATGTATATATGAAAAATATATCAAAAATGCATGTGGGTACTCAAATGAAAGCTCATGATGAGTGTAACATCGATATGAGCTTATATCTTTAAATATGTCAATATTTAAGAAAGTACAGTGCAATTTAATTAATATCTTGTGAAATATTGAAATTTTTTAAGATATAAGCTCATCCCGACATTCCTCTCATCGAGACCTTTCATTTGAGTACCCACATCAATTTTTCATATATTTTATATATTATAATATATGTATGTATGTATGAAAAATATATCAAAAATGCATGTGGGTACTCAAATGAAAGCTTTTGATGCATGAGTGTAACATCAGGATGAGCTTATATTTTTAAGAACGTCAATATTCAAGAAAGTACTAAGCAAAATTTTATTTATTTATAGTTCACAAGTCATATAGTGACTGTAAGGTTGCTAGGTATTATTATTATTATTTTTATTTAAATTAAATATTAAATATTTACCGTTGCTTTTCTAATCTAGGAAAGGTTTTTCTTTCAGAAATTGGTGACGGCTCGGTTGATGTACTTGATTCGTGCGTGTGGTACAGTACATCTAAAAATAAACACATTTAAATAAATAAAACGATTGCTATTTATTTATCTAGAGGAAAGCAGAGTATTATGGGATACAAAAAAATTAAGTGCATTGCTAATTAACGATCGACTTAATTAATTATCCAGCAGCAGCTTTAATTAATTCTACATTGAATTTATTTTATATATTTATAGAATAATTGGTGAAATCCTTGTTTAATTATTTACAAGTTTTAAAAGCTGTAGATTAATTATTCACACCAAGACTTTAACTGCAAACTCGAAATCCAAAATAATAATTGAATAAAAAAAATTTTGCGTGCAATTTAAAGCCAATCTATGAAATCTATTATTATTCCCGTGTTCCCAGCTTTCCCTTGGTTGATAATAATTAAAAAAAATATAATTCAATACTAATACTAACTTACTATGATGAACCGGCCTTGGGAATATGGCTAATCGTTGCTCGCGGCCTCGCTGTGGCCCGGAATTAGGTCCCGGGGAGCGAGTTAAAATAGACGTCGGAGCAGAATCGTCGAGGTGGTTGGAGGACTCTGTACGACTACTCGTCCCTACTTCGGTGTCGCTGTCCGATCCAAGAGTATCGTATTCCTCGGATTCGGACTTGAATGACTTTGATTTACGCCTTGACCGGCTTCTTACTTTGGTATATTGATCAACATCAATCTGAAAATAAAAATATAAATTTAATCTATATATTAAATACAATCATTAAGAAATGACCTTGTATCTTGTGAACTATTGACATTTTTAAAGATATAAGCTCATCCCGATGTTACACTCATCAAGACCTTTCATTTGAGTATCCACATCAATTTTTCATATATTTTATATATTTATATATATTATATATATGTATATATGAAAAATATATAAAAAATGCATGTGGGTACTCAAATGAAAGCTCTCGATAAGTGTAACATCGGTATGAGTTTATATATTTAAAAACGTCACAATAGTGAAAAAAGTACAGTGCAATTTAATAAATATCTTGTGAAATATTTACATTTTTTTAAGATATAAGCTCATCCCGATATTACACTCCTCAAGACCTTTCATTTGAGTACCCACATCAATTTTTTATATATATTATATATATGTATATATGAAAAATATATCAAAAATGCATGATGTGGGTATTCAAATGAAAGCTCTTGATAAAAGTAACATCGAGATGAGCTTATATTTTTAAAAGCGTCAACAGTTAAAAAAGTACAGTGCAATTTGACAAAAGTAATTATTTAATAAAGCAAAATTTTATCTATTTATAGTATACAAGTCACGGCAGTCACACAGTGACTGCAAGGTTACTAGTAAGAATGAAAAAAAAAAAAAATGTACTGTTTTTTTTATTATTCACCTGAGCTCCTTGTAACATTGTTTCACTTCTCTCGTAGAAATACGCCTGCCTTATTGGATTCGCGGATAAATTTTCTTGCTCGGGCAAATGAAATGTTGCATACGGATAAATGTCTTCAGAGTACTCGGGTATACGTTCCAATGCATTTACCTCCCGACAAGGGGATTGTTGACTAGGCTTACGTACTGTTGCATAATACTGTTCCCTCTGTTCCATATTGTGTTTGTTATCCAACGCCGCCTGGGTTTGAGAAGTTGGATCATTACCTCTTCTTCCTCTCAGAGAATCTTTTTTAAATAATAAAATTTTATTATTATTTATTAGACAGTTACTTTTTAGTAAAAGTTTTAAAAAAAGTTATTTACGTGTTTTCAGACAAAAGCAAACACCGCCGACGACTATAATAACAGCAACAACGGATATAACACTGGGCGCAAGTACTTGTGCATCGAAATAAACCGGCGTGACCTTTATTTCAGGCGGCCGCCCGTCATGGATCCTCGTTGAGTCGCCAGGAGTAGTTGTACTAAATAGGTATTCCGCTTGAGTTGATCCGGCATTATTGTATCCTGTCACTCGTAATTCATAGCTCGTTCCACTCTCCAAATTTACTATCGGAAATCTCGATTGTGGTGACACATTATTCGATACTACAACAAAAATTTTATTATGCTAATTTAAATTAACGGTAATTATGCAGAAGTGGGGCTTGGCCTATTTTTGGATTTAAAAATTCAAAAAATTAATGTTTTTTAATATTTATTTTTTAATTGTTTTTCTTCACGGCGAATTTATGATGAAAAGTATGAAAATTAAATATTTTGATGTTTTTTTTTTTTGTTGATGTTAAATTGCACTGTACTTTCTTAACTATTGACGTTTTTAAAGATATAAGCTCATCCCGAGGCTACACTCATCAAGAGTTTTCATTTGAGTACCCACATCAATTTTTCATATATTTTTCATATATACATATATATATATATTGAAAAATTGATGTGGGTACTCAAATGAAAGGTCTTGATGAGTGTAACACCAGGATGAGCTTATATCTTTAAAAATGTCAATAGTTCACAAGATACAGGGTCATTTCTTAATTATGTATCTAGAGATAGAGCATTTTCGAGTGCAGCTTAAATACTTATCATCATAATTACCAAAAAATATTTTTTTATACGCCCTTTTAGTTCCGCAAAGCCAAAAGGGCGTATAATTAATGATATAGTAATTACCTAATAGCCAATCACCGGGCAATCGTTTGTATTCAACAACAAAGTAGAGCAATGGGCAGCCGCCGTCTTGCCAGGAAGTCAGTTCAAGAACAACAGAGGTCATATTGGTACGTATGAGATGCTTTTTATGGGGAGGAACTGGTTTAGAGCCTTTGGTCCTAGCAGTTTCCATTTTGCTGGCACTTCCACTCCCTATGCGATTAAAAGCAGCCAGAGTAAATTGATACTTTGTACCGCACTGCAGACCTCCAAGTAAATGAGTACTGGCACGCCTGTCAAGCATAACTTCTTCCCATTCGGCGAATTCCTTGCGATAAGCCAACACAAATCCCTTTATAGGAGCACCCCCGTTGTCTCCCTGCTTCCACTGTAACTGCACCGCCTCGGTTGTTGTGCCAGTTGCAAGAAGTGTTGGAGGTGTTGGTGGAACTATGCGTAAAGTTTGTCAATTAAAACTTATAACTTTATATACCCACCAACCGGCAACCCGGCAACAAAAACATCATCTGCTGTATCTCATAACGCTATACAAACTTTAACTGCCAAACAAAATTTTTTTTTATCTTTTTACTTTTTTTATATCTTTATCTAAAGTAAATTAATTTTTCTTTTTTTTTGGCGCATCAATTTAAAGTTTACTTTAGTTATTCTTTTTTTTATCAAACTTTTTTTTTATTTATTTATAATATATTTACCTTGAACTTGTAGGCTGTAAATAATTTCATCAAAGCCCAATGAATTTTTGACATGACACGAATAATTTCCCTCCTGACTTCTCTGTACATTTTTTAAAGTTAGCGTATGATCTGCTCCAATATCCAATCTAAAAAAAATTTTTATTTATTGAATCTCTAGATACATAATTAAAAAATGACCCTATATCTTGTGAACTATTGACATTTTTAAAGATATAAGCTCATCCCGACATTACATTCATCAAGACCTTTCATTTGAGTACTCACATCAATTTTTCACATATTTATATATATATGTATATATGAAAAATATATGAAAAATGCATGTGGGTACTCAAATGAAAGCTCTTGATGAGTGTAACATCGGGATGAGCTTATATTTTCAAAAACGTCAATAGTTAATAAGAAAGTACAGTGCAATTTAATATAATTAAATATGTCAGCGTATAATCTGCTCCAATATTCAATTTAAAACAATAAAATTTTAATTTATTGAATCTTTGAGAGAAAAAAAAAGTAACTTTGATGAATAATAAATTAATTATAGCATACCTTTGGCTCTTTTGTAATTTAACATCCCCCAATCGCCAATCAACTGTCGGTTCAGGTACTCCGACGTATAAACAATGAAATCTTACGTCAACACGCCAAGACGTTATTATAGGAGCTCCAAAAGATACAATAGCCGCTGGAACTAATTACCAAAGTTAATTAAAATTTAATAAAATCATTTCACCGAGCTATACTATCCAAAGTTTACAGAGTATTAAAAAAACAAGTTAATTAATAAATCAAACTAAGAAAATGACTCTTTCCTTAATAGAAAAAAATAAAGAAAAGCCTTTCGGAATTATTTAATTAAGTCTTTATCGTACACCATTTATTCATTTATTCTTTCTTTTACTTTCAATTTCTTCCACCCGTATTTAATTAATTAAATACCAAATAAAATAGTTTTAGAATTACTCGATATTATTAACCAAATAACAAAGTATCAAGTGAATTTAGATGGGGAATAATAATAAAGTTTATTTATAATTGAATAAAGTTATAAAAGAACGATCAAGAAAAAACTACGACCATTGAGGAGGAAATAAAAAGTAAATAAAATAAGTAACTTTTATATACAAAGCGAAAGTAACAAAAGAAAATTACACTCTTGTAACTTTAAACGTTTCTAGGTACTATAAACTTTGTCGTGAGGGAACTAATTATTTGACTGGTTGTTGTTGGTTTAACTTGTACTTATTCCTGTAGTATATACACCACAAGCCGACTCTACGAGTTCAGGATCAATTTATTTTCTTGCCGTTTCCTCCTTTTATTATCAAGTTACTCGACAATAAAATGTCTGGGTAATAATACACCCAGCAAATAGGGGAGGTATTTTAAAGTTATAAAATAATAATGTGTAAAGTATAAAAAAGTATAAAAGTAAAAAAGTACGTTTGGTTACCAACCGGTAGAACTTGGCTGAAGTTTGATGACCGGAGTACTTGGTCCCTCTCCGACTTTAGTGGAAGCAGTGACCCATGCTTCATAAGATTCTCGTAGTTTCAACCCCGTGGCTTCATAGTGTAAACTTTGAGCCGGCAAAAAGTCTTTAATGATCTTTACTTCTTGGCCCTGATCCAGCGCTCGTATATACACGGTGTACTTAGTGACAACACCGTTCGGTCGTTTTGGTGGTAACCACGAAATAATAACAACATTATCCGCGGCTGGAACTGCCTTGACGCGTTCCGGTACATCAGGAACTGTTTTTATTATTTATTATTTATTAAATTTATTTTACAAAATTAATTACTTTTTAAAATAATAAATTTTTACCAGTTTCTTCAGTCATACACGAAATGGGCGTACTGGTAACACCTTCCCCGGCCCGGGTGTAAGCCAAAATCTGGACGGTGTAGTTTGTGTAGGGCCGTAAATCGTGAAGAACTGTGCTAAGCGCTTGAGTAATCTTTGTATCACGAGATCCCACAATTTCACTACTTTCTTCATTAGCCGGTTCGTACAAAAGTTTGTACCCCTTTATTACTCCGTGGATTTTATCCGCCGGCGGTGCTTTCCACGTAACTTGAATATTTTGACCAGTCAGCGCTGTGCAGGCAATGTGCTGCGGCGGAGCGCTTGGTACTAAAAATAAATATTGTCCATATTTATTATATTTTATTTTGTTCAATTTAAAATAAAATACAAACCTGCTTCGAGGGTTTGGGTTATCACTGGATCAGAACCAGGACCATCTCCTTTGCTGTTAAAAGCCTTCACCACAATGCTGTACTCGGTAAATTTTCTCAATCCAGTTAATCGGTACTCGTAAGTTCCGTCCCCATTTCCCGTAATGCCCACTCGAGTTATATTTGTTGCCTGCTCGTCATCTCTTTCCAAAAAAATCGTACAAACATTTGTACGAAAAAACAATTAGTTCAGAATTTATTATCATTTTAAAAAACCATTTAATACCATTAATATCTAATAGAGGTAAATAATATTTTGATTTGGGTCATTGAAATAGTTCATAATTGGACTATTTTGCTACATCAAAATGTTAAAAAATGACCCTCTAAAAAATAACGAGTTAGACCAATTGCTAATTGGACCATCAATTTATAATAAAAAATTAAAAAAAAAAAAAAAGAACTGATTATACCTGAGTATAGTGGAAGCGATGGTGTATCCAAGAAGCTCTCCGTTCCACAGAGCCTGATCCGGAGGCTGCCAGGTGATTTTTAGCTGCTGAGGACCCAGAGGCTCTGCGGTGACCTGCCTCGGAGGCCCTCCCGGTATCTCGCCGTCAGTTTGAACCTGTAAAATTTTTTTTTTTTTTAATAAAAAACAAAAGGAAAGAACGTGAGCATGCATTGATGAGATAATGCGATAAAATATGGAATACTGACATGAAGAATGTCGCTTGGGGCTGATGTCCCGAGATGATTTTCCGCAAAGACACGAAAATGATAGGTGGTTGCCGGTTTTAGTTGTGATACCAAAGCGATCGTGTTGTCTCCTGCTACCGGCTGGGTGTTGTGGTCATGCCACACATCTTTTACAGACACACATACGCACACATTCATAATTATGCCATTAGTAATAGGATATATTTAATAACAGCAAGTGATACAAGTGATATAGGCATATATTGTATCAAACATATAAAGGTCTTAGGTCTGAGGAGGTTATTGTTTAGTTTATCATTAGACAGACCCTCTTGGAGTTGTCGAGTTGTTGTTGTTGTTGTTGTTGTTGTTGAAGCTGTTATGTATGTCAATATGTGTGGAATGTCATTCAATTAGTCGAGTACATATAGTAGGATACATAATAATAGATAGTGGAGATCGAGATGGAGAAGGATGTAACTGGAGAAGATGATAAAAGTAGTAAAGTATGTAATAAATATGTTTGTCTTTAATAAAATTTTTTTTTGTAAATATGTGTACCTACCATCGGCCTCTTTGTACTGAATAATATAATTAGTTATTGGAGAGTCGGGGTTAAGAGAGTCCGAGTCGCTGGAAGGCGATGACCAAGACAAAAGTATCGAGCGACTTTTAAGCTCGGCTACGTGTAAATTCCGGGGAAAATTAGGGGGCTCTTGGACCAGAAGATTGATCGATGCTTTGTCCATGCCATACGCATTGCTGGCAACGCACACGTACTCTCCCCGGTCCTCGTGGCCTGCTTTAGTTATTCGTAATTCAGACGTCATTCCACGGGGTGTTGAATTATTCTCCAATATATATCTGCACAGTACGTGATTTCGAATGTATTACCTTTATTAAGTTAACAGTTATCGATTTTATTATAAATTATAAATTATAAATTATAAATTATAAATTATATATATATATATATATATAATACTGTATATTAAACATGTGATTAACGCTATTTATTATTAATTGTTATTGTAGCTCATTGCAATTATTATTCGGTAATTCATTGTTCCAATTGTTTATTTGTGAAAGTTTATCCCACTGGACATTTAATAATATCCATTAATTCGGATGACTGATATTTTACTTTAGCTATTGTTTTAGCAATAATTTAAATTGTCATTTCTATTTATGTATCATGAGGAATTCTGAAATAAATCTTATAAATACCTTAAATCATAAATTGGCTCAATTCTACCAGCACGATTACGCCAACTGATATCAAGAGGTGAATCACCTTCGGCCTCGCATCTCAAAGTTCCCGTTTCACCTCTTCTGACAGACTCTTGACGTGTTTTAACTTCAACATGCGGCCCCGCTGAAAAAAAAAATTATTTTAAATGAAATAATCAATACAGACAATTGTTAAATTTATAAATTTATAAAAATAATAAAATAAAGTAGCAGTGTCTGATAGAATTTAGTTGATACATATTTAAACTAGCCGGTGGCATAGATGATAAATATTTTACCGTGAACTGTTAGACGAATGAGTTTACTGAGACCAGGACCTATGCCATTGCTTCCTTGGCACAAGTAAAACCCGCTGTGTTCTCTGGATACTCTTGGAATAACCAACGAGCCATTCTTTGAAACTTCAATTCCTTCCGTAGTTCCTCCGTATCCGAGCTCACGGTAGTCTCCTGGCGTTTCACCTACATTTTTTTTATTTTTTTTTTTTTTTTTTTTAAATCAAATCTACTTGTTAATATTTGATGAGATAAATTTTATCAAATTAAATTACATAAAAAGTAAAGAATACAATATAATAATGAAGTAAAAGTTAACAAGAATCCTCGTGAGGTTAGACGAAATTAATTTCATTTAAAAATTTGTATCTGTGCATATATATGGAGAGAGAGAGAGAGAGAGAGAGAGAGAGGGAGGAAAAGCTCATTCGAAACTGAATGAAAACGCTGAGTGCACCGATCAGCAAAATTCATGACGAATGGAACAAAGTTCCCCACAGCCAACACTGTCGAATAGACCCCGAGTTAATGAAGGCTTGGATTTTCAACCGTCAACCCCTTACTGTTATACATACTAGTACAGTTCATTGTTCGAGTGAAATACATTCAAGATAGAAATTCATTAAAATCATGCAATCTAAAACTTTTACTCTTTCTTGTATAATAACTAGAAGGAAAGAAAAAATAAATAAATAATTAGAAAATTTTTTTTCAACTAAATGTTGAGTGATTTTTTTTTTAAAGAAAAATAATTTACCGATAGATTGTTTCCAGGTAACATTAGGAATCGGAAATCCTTCAGCTTGGCAAGCCACGGAGACAGAGTGACCTACAATAGCATCCTGGTCGATAGGTTCCACAACCCAACGAGGAGGGACTAAAAATACCATTCTATTAAAATTTAAGTCAGAGCTAACAGATGATATCTACGTTTTTTATTGGTTTCTTTTTTTTTTAATTCTTCTCCCAATTTGTTTTAGGTTTTTATTTTTTGTAACAAAATTTGTTTAAAATCTCTAAATGTTTACGCAATAAACCGAACAAAAATTACTTTGATTTTTTATTATAAAGTTTAATAACATGCATTTCTAAATAATTAATTAATAATAATAATAATATTTTTTAATCCCAAATAACTACATGGTACTTATAAAACAACGCTTAACGACTTTGTAAAATATTATTTTCTACTTTAGTTTAAAATTTCGTGAACTGACGATAATATTTTGGAGCTTTCTCTTTATTTATTTTTATTTAATGTTAATAAACTTTTTTTTTCATCATTTATCAAAAGCAAATTACTATAAATTAAATCTCTTTGTCGTCAGTTCAAGCTTTTAAAATTACATATACGATCAATAATAATAATAATAATAATAATAATAATAATAGAAGTAATATTAATAATTAATAATAATTAATAATTATAATAATAATGAATGAAAATATAATCATGCTTGAAACAGTTAATGACACCGCTACAAAATACAAGTGCACAACAAAGTATCGTAAAATTAACTACGATACGTTATGCCTACCGTAAAATTACGTGTTTTTGTTTCTCCTCAATATTTATTAAATATACTCCAGTAAATGACCTTTACAATTTATATTTTTATATTTTATATTTTTTATTTTAAAAACTGGACAATGCCCGTCGGGCTCGATTTGCTCTGTTAATACTCAATTTATATTTTTAAAAGTTTAAAAGGATCGAAGCACTCTCTAATTCAACAGAACACTAGACTATTTTTTTTTTTGTTTCATATTTCAAAACTTCAACAAAAATTATTATTTTTTTTTTTTTTTTTTTTTTCCGGCAACTAAGAGATTTATAAATAAAATGGATAAAATAATAGACGGTGTTTGTTTTATGGAGAGGAGGACTGGATTTGATTAACCGTGGTCACCGGAAATGATTGCTAACGACATGAAAACCATGAGATAACGACAGTGCTCGATACACAGGTGTGCATATACATATATATTTGATAATATGAATTTACGATATTTCATTCCCATACCCAGGACTCCGGACTCTAAACTCGGTGACTGTCGCGTAAACTGATATTAATGTAGCGGGCAGTACTCGCACACGGCGTACACCCAATACTCCACCAACAGAGTCTCTGTATCTCGATTCTCGATATTACATTATATACATAGACATATATATATATATATATATTCATCCAACAGCAGCATGCTGCTAAATTCTGGAGTCGTTAGCTTAGTTGCATCAACGGCTCATCGATCAATAAACTTCGATCATTTCCCGACACCTAATTCATTATATATCTATATTATTAAGAGAATAAGCAAAATTTTATAGTCAGTATATTTCTATGATAAAATGGGTTTTTATGGTTAAACTACCAATAGTCAATTTATAATTATAAGTATTTCGGCTGCATTTGAAAATGCTCTATCTATTATGTAGATACATAATTAAGAAATCACCTTGTATCTTGTTAAATATTGACATTTTTAAAGATATAAGCTCATTCCGATGTTACACTCATCAAGACCTTTCATTTGAATACCCACATCAATTTTTCATATATTTATATATATTACATATATGTATATATGAAAAATATATCAAAAATGCATGTGGGTACTCAAATGAAAGCTCTTGATGAGTGTAACATGGAGATGAGCTTATATCTTTAAAAATGTCAATAGTTAAAAAAGTAAAGTGCAATTTAACAAAAGTCATTATTTAATAAAGCAAATTTTTATTTATTTATAGTTCATAAGTCACATAGTGATTGCAAGGTTGCTAGTTTATATTAATTATAAAAAAGAGTGCTTGGATCCTTTTAACAAAAAAAAAAAAAAATGAAAATAATATAAATAATAATATAGAATTGATTGAAGATGAATGAAACAAACCGAAAACGGCGAGAACAGCGGTGTGCTCGACGACACCGGCAACATTGCTGATTTGACATGTGTAGTTTCCGGAATTCTTCTCATTAACGCTATTAATAGTGAGGATACTGGAAAACGGTGAATAGTTGCTTATCTGAATATTTCCCACCGACGAAAACAATGACGACGAAGAAGAAGAAGACGATGATGATAATGATGATGACGATGATATTGATGATGATGACGATGAGGAGGATGATGCATGCTCCCCAGCGGGATGCTCTCTCAATTGAATTGGCTCGTTGTTGACCAACCAAGTGATATTGAATGGCTGATCTCCTTCACTCGTCGAGCACATCAGCTGCGTCCTCGTTCCGTCCATAACCCCGCTTTCGAGAAAAAACGGCGAGATCCGGGGCGGAACTACAAGGGTACTTTTTTATATACTTGTTACCGAGTAACACACTGACTAACCGACAGCTTTTGATAATTATCACCGCGATTAAAAAATCTTTTATTTAGCCACGAAATTTTTCGGCTAAGAGGCACAACGTTGACTTATTTTTTTCTTTTTAAATTTTAATCTTTTTTTTTTTTTAATTATTTAATTACTTACCAAATATTTAGATATTCTATTCAATTACTCGTTGCAAAATTATAATAATAATATTTAATTAATCAAATAACAAAGTACAAATAAACAAATATTATATAATATGGACGTTGTTGATGCAAACGCCAAGATAAATAACAATTAAAATTTAATAATAAACATTGGCGAATAAATAGGACGAGTTTATTAATTACTCCCGGATAGTCTATTCAAATGTTCTCGTATTATTTTTTGTAATTAACTTATTCATCCTCCCCCCTCCCCCCATCTACCGGTCATAAAAAAGTTTTTAACAATAAAATTGAAATAATGACGTTAATTAACCGCAATTTAAAGCAAATCGTAAAAGTCTGCTATTGTTTTCATCAACTTGAACCGAAAGTTTTAAAGTTTTAATCTTGTTACCGATTTAACGGGTGATTTTAATAATTCTTTACTTATTATTATTATTATTATTATTATTATTATTATTATTATTATTATTATTAAATAAGGAGTTTTAAATAAATACAGATAGGTAAAAAGTTTATTTATGAGATTATTGGCATCCAGAGTATTGTAAAATCAACAACGCGGGTTGTGTTTCATGCCACAACAAACATTGTTTTACATAATACGATCGGGTGTTGTATACTCGCGGACAGACAGATATCGAGAATCTACAACACACACAATCCACTGCATTGGGACGTGAGCGCGTTAGAGCAAACGATGCAATTTGTATTTCATTATCTGCAATGACCAGAAGCAAATAAATCCTCCGCTGCTGAGTTTAACTATCATTTGATATCACGTGTCTCACCTGTAGTGTGTTTCTTTTTTCTTTATTTATTTAATATATCATAACCGTAAGTAAATTTGAGAAAAAAGAGAATAACTAATTAAACAAACAATAATATTGTTCGAGAGCATTTGAATTTTATTTTGTTAAACGTATTTTTTTAAAAATAATCATCAGTGTTTACTTTACTCGTCCATTATTCACACAAAAATATACCAATTCTACATCCTACCTATTATAATAATAATAATAATATAAATATTAAACCGCAATACACAAATAATTAATAATAAATAACAACGTGGGAATAATATATATGTACCTGATGATATTAAATGATTTAAAAATAAATAAAATACTTCCAATAAAATAAAAGGAAGTACTATAATTTAACTCAACAGCCCAAATTAGATACAAATTACAACACAATTATCTAAATTCAAATATTTATCATACTAAATATCATTTTATTGGTATAATTAATATCAATTAAATGTGCGAGAAAAATCAGTCAAATTATTTAAAAAATAATTGGAAAAATGTTTACCAAATCTGTGTATTATATAATTAAATTTTAAGTGAGTAATAATAATAATAATAATGATAATAAATTTAATTGTGCATACTGCAGTGTATTATAGGTTGATATGAGGATGTTGGTATTCCAAAGCTACTCATTAATGTCTAATGAATTCAAAGTGTAGGTATTGTACGTCATGAGTGCATCACGATATATATATATATATATATATATATATATATATATATATACCTGTTTTTGTATATATTATATATCATTGCGAATAAAAGCAAAGAATGGATCCATAACTGCTATCCGTGCAAATAGACAACAAACACCATGCAGGTTTCATTCTTGTTTAAAAACTTTTAATTATATTTTTTTTTTATCATTCCCATTAGTTTCAATTTACAAGTTTAAATATTAAATGTAATTGTTGGAAGTAATAGGAAGAATAATTTAAAATATAATTAAAAATTAAAAATACGTTAAATTGGCATGCTGAAACAAACGAAAGAACGAGAAGAGCGAGCGAGCTAGAAAATATAAAGATAAAAGAGTAAAACGAGCGAGACAATTGAGTGTGAAGAAAAATAATAGTTTTAAAAACACAACAAAGAGAATATAAAAGACTCTATCGGAAATTCGGACAGCGGTTAATTAATTAATTAATAAAAGCCGAAAATTCCGATAGAGTGTAGTTATTTTTTTTTTTTTTTTTTTTATTTTTTCAAGAGAAGAAAAGTGTAATAAAATGAAAGTAAAAAAGTATAAATAGGGTGTTTGTTTAGTTTTATAATTGGGTATGATTATATGTTGGTGGTTGCTTAAGTAGACAGACACCAACAACAAACTAAACGGTGATTCGTTACCGTTGACAAGGAGAAGAGTAGAGTGAGCGACGGTTGCAGCGCCATTGGTCACGCGACAGGTGTACGTGCCATTGTGTGCAGGAGTTATCGTGCTAACGCTCAGAGCACTATTAAAAGCGTCATAATGGCGGATCGTTATTGACTCTTCTAACGATTGATCAATCCTATGTATATTTTTATTATTTATTTGTTTAAACATTCGTGATGACGTTGAAGAAGAAGAGGAGGAGGAAGAAGAAGACCGTCCTTTCGATAACATATTCTTAATTCCACTCTCGTTATTGTTTCCACGTCGATCATTTTTACCAGAGTTACTTTTACTCTGGCCGTTGATTGACGACACTCCGTTGGAACTTCCAGAGGAATCTTGATCACGTGTCTCTATCGGCATGTTATCTTTTAGCCACGTGAATGTAAGAGGCAAATCACCTGTTACAACTACGCACTGTATGCTAGTACGATCGCCTACGTTTAAATCGCGAGCAAAACTGAAAGGCGTGATTTTAGGTGGCACTGAAAAGACAATATAGAAAAAAACAAAATAGGAGTGGCATTCCATTTAAAATAAGCTCGTGATTAAAATGATTCATATTTTTAAATAAAAAACATAAAATTTTCAAATAAAAGCTCTATTACTTAATTGTATGTATATAAATATAAAAAAATATTAAAAGAGAGTTTATTTACAAGGCACTTGCTAATTTTCCATTGCTTCGAGGTATTTTAATCAACCCACGAATATCCCGTACATTGCTTTACATACTCCCAACAATAAAAGCTTTTTATGTTTTAATAAAAGTCAAAGAGATTAAACTTTTCCTTTTTTTTTTAATCCTTTATTCTACCGTTACTCATTGTTATGCCGCGAACGATTGTTCAAAATTAAAACAAATATTTACAAATTTAATAATCTTTATTGATGGATATACTGTCAATTAAAAAAAAAAAAAAAAGGGGGGCAGTAAATAAAGTTACGAGACATTCGATTTGGCAGTTTTAAGAGTTTTCATTCTTGCTGTTTGGCACAATTTCGCTGCACAATATAGATTAATCTCAATATATTCCAATGAAATTTAAAAATTTATTGAACGTGTACAGTAGCTATTTAAAGCCCAGCGAAATTGTGATGGAAATAAGAAAGTCAAGTAGAGTTATATTCATTGCTTGAATTATAATAATAATAATAATAATAATAATAATAATAAATGATATAAAAGCTAAATATTCTAGGCAGATATGGTATTGGCGTCTCGATTGTTGAAAAATTTACACATAAATGAAATACATATATTTATATGTATCCAGGAGCGCGGTCATATTATAGATATATGTTTGTTCCTAGACATAACAGTGAATAAGTATGTGCAAATATGTATATGATATGTTTTTCGGAGCGGTGAACTAGCTCGTGCAGGACTGATGCATCAGCGGTGCAGTGAATTGTGATAGTCCTGTATATTTTATATATATATATATATATAAAGTTATTTTACCCTATTTTAAATATCTATAGTATGTCTTTTTATCAAAAAAAGCTCCTGGCGATGTATTTTACGACTGTATTTTTCTCAACGCACAAAAAATCGTTCATATTTAGTTTTTTATATATCATTATAATGATTGTTGACTAACCGTCATCGTGTTTGTATGGCTGTTGATATTATATATTCTCAAAATATAAATCCATTTTAATAATTTAAATATACTCGCTGTATATAAAGTTATAAAGTTTGAGAGTCTGCATAAAAAAAAACATTGTTGTAGAAAAAAAAAAATAAAAAACAAATACTTGAACTAGACGGAGTGAAAACTCTCGAGGAATTTCTCGACTTTGATCTTGATATCCATAAGTGTCTTGTTAGCATAAGTATATCATTAATGAAAAAAGATTTTAAAATAAAAAAATATCTCTTTGAATAAATATCAAAGCGTTTGAATTTTAACACGATCCTTTACTGGCAGCAGAGTCTTCAGACTTTAAACTTTATAAAATTCAATAAATAGATTATCAATTTATATATTATAGATCTGTTCTATTTATTATACAAAATAAAATTAATAATAACAACTTACCGAGTACTCTAACGTCAACAGTACGATGAGAGGTATAGTTGTGTTTATTCCGTGCAACACAGGTATATATGCCTTGATCTGCACTACGCTGAACGGTATCAATCGTCAAAGTTCCATTTGCAACTCTCTGGCGTATGTTTGTTGGTAATCGAGTACCGTCTGTCGAAAAATAAATATCAAATACATGAAATTTGAATTTAAATGATAGATATATATATATATTTGTTTTTGTTTTTTTTTTTATCCGATTATTTGTTTATATTTTTTTTTCTATTGAAAAGTAAAAGTTTAACTGTGACCTATTGAGTCAGTCAATTGAGGACATACTTTTTTCCCAAATAATGGATTCAATGGGATACCCAGCAACTGGACATTTTATTTCAAGTTGTTTTTCCGCGATTGCCGACACTGCTGGCATTGGACGTACATACGGCAATCCTGAAAATAAATAAAAAACAAACCGAAAATAAAAAACGACACGGATAGATTTTTTATTCTATTGGGAATATGCTTGTTAATAGACCAATTTATCGCATCGTTTTTTCATCAACTATATAAATATAAATATAAATATTTGTTTATAAATTGATTGATAAATTTTATAAATAATGTTTTTAGCTTTAATAACAGGAGTAACTAAAATTTGAGTATATTTATATAATTTTATCTTGATGACGATAAAATTTGATAGGATAGCAGGCAAGTATATTTGAAGGTAAAAGCTAATTAAGATAATTAATGCTAACCATAAACATTGAGCCTGGCAGAGTGAGATGATTCGCCGGCCCGGCTAGCAGCTGTGCATTGATATTCACCGCTGTCCTCGGATTTAACAGAGGATATGTTTACATGGGAAATAACATCCCCGTACACGGTGACGTACTGGCCAATAAGTATACGGTCATTTTGGGGTAGCGGAAACCCATCAAGCAGCCATGAAATTTGAGGCGTTGGATTACCAGCAGCGCTGCATTTAAGTGACACTGATGGTCCCGGCTGCATTGTTTGCTCGATGAATCGGTACACCAGTTGCGGAGATATTTCTGCTCACAAACAATTATTACACCGTCAATTATTAGTATTTGTTGTTTATTTTAATAAAACCCACACTCAAACTCGATATACATTTTAGTTCAATTTTTAGACCAAAAAAAATAAAAGATAAAAATAGATCATCTGAGTTGATTATGTCGACGTTAAAATGGGATATCAGTGTAATAGTTAGACAGACAGAATGAGGGAAACAAGCATTGTCAGAGTATATCCGCGTAGATGAAAATTCTCGAGGGAGCAAGGAAAAAAAACCGGCACCACCAGACGTGATAATGCCACTGAGATTATTGAGGATACCAATTTTTATGGTATGCAAAGAGCAACCAGAGATTTCACTTTGCTATTCTCAATAACTTCTCATTCAAACTTTCCTCCAAGCGAATTTAAAGCCAGTTATGTTTACTTTTAATAAAGTTATTAATATCAAAGTTAAATGGATAAATTATCGATTTAATAAAAATAATTATAAATATTTTTAGAAAAGTGATAAGATAGATGTGGAAGTAAACCACAAAGTAGCTGGCACTTTAGACGCTTAAAGGATATTCAGAATATCGTTAAAACCACAGGAACCTCATTAGCGTATGCAAATCCAGGATGCTAACTATCATCATCACATCACGGTGTAGTGCTCCGGGAACGAGCAAGCACCCGAGGTTCTCTGGTACATCAATATACACCTACCTATCTACCTGTTTACACATTTTGCATCAAACTTTAAAACTCTATTACAAAAACAACAACAAATAAATATTACATTTAATATATACGGTAGTTTAATAATATGTGATCTCAGTTTATCAATATTGATAAAACATCAAATACCAATATAGCTTTTGGTTAATTAAAAACATATATGGAGATATATGTATTTAATTGAAGGTATATATCGCATCCTGTTAAATGGATTCTTTCTGAGCGAACACCAATTAAATTAAAAAATATACGCGTCAGTGTGGATAAACCATTGATTATTATTAAAATGTATTTACATAGAACTAAAATAATATTCATAGGTAAGCGCATCAATTGAAAATACAGCTGGATCGATTTTGGTGCTTTTCAGGTCATGCGGTGTAATTTCTTATCTTGTAAATTTTTTTACAAAAAAATTCTTTTAAATTTAAAGAGAATAAGGTCTATTGGATGAGCTTGTAAATAAAAAAAAGACAATTATTTGTATATGGTGACAGAGAACAGAAGAATTGAAATGCACATCTCTGTGAGAGACTGTGAGACGGATAAATTTATCAACAAACACGGTGGTAGATGAGCATGTAGATCTAATTGAAAATTGGCGTGTTTGTACAGTTGGCACATAAACGGAATGAGAGAGAAGTTACGAAAGATGAGAAACAGAATGATGATGACGATGACGATGATGAATGTATAGTTTGACTAGTTTGACTCGAGTCAAGTATCGAGTTTGCATACTCTATAGAATATGTATGTTTGTTATTGTTGTTGTTGTTGTTGTTGTTGTTGCTTACCTCCCAGGCGTAATTCAGCGATTCCCTGTGCCATCTCATGCTCGTTCCGAACAAAACACTGATACATACCACGATCCTCACGAGCAACAGCACTCACGGAAATGCGATCCCGAGAGATTAGACTTATATGATCGCCTGTCCGCAACGGCTGTCCGTCTTTCAACCAATAAAGCGCTGCCTGAGGGAAACCACTCGCGCTACACGTCTGCACAGTAAGGAAAAATAGATTTAATTTGTAATATTTTATATTACATTATCAAAGCATCCTTTGACGTAAGATAATATATAATATAAATTTTCGAGATGGTTTCTCTTTGTTTTTTCATAAAATTATTTTGAAACGTAGTGTGTACTCACGAGAGATGCTGGTTTCCCGAGATCAACAGTCTGAACAGGAGGCTGAACGTGTACACTCAAAGACGCAGAAACACTCAAACGAATTTCAAAACTAGCGCTCCCTTCAACGTTGCTTGCTGTGCAAACATACGTGCCGGCGTCACTCTCTTGGACTGTTTGTATTGTCAAACAACCGTCCCGAATTTTGTAGTGACCCGAAATCTCATCAATAGGTTCCTCACGTTGATCACGTTTAAAGTACCATCTGTAAATTATAACAACAAACTATTATTATTAATTCATTTAATAATTGTAAGATTTTTGTGTGTACAGCGTTGAGGCAAAGAAGAAATTCGATGACATTTAATTTATAAAGAGCTTAATATACATAAAGTTGGTAGATGATGTAGAGCAAGAGAACCTAGAGCTGCCTGAATTGCATTCAAGTTTACAAACGTTTCCATAATAACTGCAGACCCTAGTTCTCTTGTCCTTTATATATCCTTTATATACTACTACTAATCCAACCCATAACTTACTACCAAGATAAATAGAATTCATGTATAGATATGTATGTATGTATGTATGTATGTATGACAGTAGATTCTCCCTTGCACGACTAGCCAGTTCTAGTAGTCGACAATGTATATGTATGTACGTATGCAGGAGGTATTCCGTAATTTCCCAGTAGCTCAGCAGAATCTTGGACTCATTTAGTGCGCAGCCTCAATAGCAAGATCCCTGAACTGTTAAATCGAACGAGTATTTCCCAGTAAACTATATATGTTAGTAACCTTTGATGGAAATAATTCGTGACCACATCACGTACTCAGTTATTTCAATCTTTAAATCTTTCAATCGAACCAACGAAATCACAAATCACCGGTGATTTTCAAGTCAGCGCTGGCTCCCTCGGTTAAAAGGGTGTTTGATACACATCTACCCTTGTATTTGTGAGCTTGACGGTGGTAATAGTAATAGTAATAGTGACTGGGTGAACAGTGGCTATATCTCTAATGAGATATTGCTCTCCGGAGGATAACCCTCAGGGAAAACGGAGGAAACTACTGGTGAACAACCAGAGTAACCAATTCCCCGAAGGCGATTGACCTTATACTGCTAAAATATATACCTAAAACTTTACTCTCCTCGCTATTATACCGGCATCCTTCTGTACCTAACAAGAGCCAGCGCAAAAGATGATGATGGTGATGATGATGATGATGATGATGCTCTGCTTCCTTATTTCTTATACTCTCTGTCCCAGTCCCGGGCGTTGAGCCTCCGTCATCTTATTTTTCTCAATATTGCTTACTCTACGAAATGAAGGAGCATAAAAAATAAAAAAGGTAGACAAAAAATAAAATGAAAAAATTATAAAGAGAGAGGAATGGGGAGAAGAAGAAGCTGCCGGTGTATCTATGGATAATCGAATTTACCGAGGGAAATTGATGAGGAGAGGCAAAGAGGCAAAAAGACCGCGAAGGATGATAAAATGACAAGAGTCGAGAAAAGTCGAGAGGACCCGGATGCGGAAGGAAGGAAGAGAGCGAAATAGTTGGATGAAGCCAAGACTGCTCTGGTGTAGATGATGTAGATGATGTAGATGCTGTAGATACTGTAGATGCTGTAGATGCTGTAGCTGTATTGCGGTAACAGTAGTGGTAAAGCCAAAACCCCTCACACTTGTATTTTCACAGAGTCAACTCTACCAAGGAACGAGGAACGAGGAACGAACGTAGTTCCAAGCTGATGCCAAGGGCTGGAAACTCTCTCCCTGGTATATACACAGCTAGAAAGAGCTACCAGAGTAGAATTCGGAGGGAGTGAGCAACACGAGCTCTTGGAATACCTAGTGACGTCGACGCTCCTGTAAACGTGGAATATTTGATGGGCTGTCAGAAGCAGTCTCTGTAATCAGCGGTCGGTTTGTTTACCGTTCTCTTACACAGAGAAAGATAGAAATAATAGAACGAGATATACACCACCTTTATATCTATATGTATTTATCTATCTATATATATGTATATATATATATTTATCCGTATTTCAGAATCTCGTCTTCTCATTCACTATTTTCATTTACCCTTTTCTCATTTACTTTCTGTTCTCATTATCATCATCATCATCATCGTCGTTGTCTATGTTCAATATGGTTGTGCGTTATATTTTCAACCCCGTAGATCCCGAGGATTATTGAAATTGAAAATCTAAACCGTAGATTAAAAACAAGACGGTGAAATTGGAAAAAAAGAGAAGAAAAAATAATAAAAGGGTATACACGATTGGAAGGCAAACATTATTTCTTATGGGTTTCATCGGGATGTATGTTAACCAAATTGAATCAACAAAATACGCCGGGGTAAAGTGTCTTGCAAATAGTGTCGGGCTGTTCGTTGATAACACGATAACAAATCTCTTGATGACATGTGTGTATCTATCAACCGTATTTACAGTTAGCTGTGAATAATAAAAAAAACACATGACTTTATTTTCTGTACAAAACAAAAGTTTTTGGAACGCTTTTGGTAGTACCCTACTCTCTATACTCTGTGTAGTAAGTACTTACATCCATAGTTTCAGTAATAAATTTTCTGGTGAAATGTCAAGTCGACAAACAGTTTTCTAGCCAACTAGCTGCACAGCTGTAGAACTAAAAAGCTAGAAAGCCAGAACGCTATAAAACTAGAGAGTGAGTAAATTTATAAAATAAAATGGAATTCTTTTGTAAGAGAAATAAAAAAAATATGTGAGATGCTTTTACGCCCAACTAAAAAGGTGCAGTCTGGAACAAATGATTTTATTCACAACGAATACTATGTTTAAAATTAACATTAATATGGAAAATAGAAGAATACATTTACCTGAATGAACACAGAGACCGCTTTTTTATTTTTTTAGCTTATTTTTTGGTATTGTGACTACTTCATTTCGGATTTTACGACAGTTAAGTTTAAAATAATAAAACGAACAGAAGGATAAACGCCAGAGGAAGATTGTTATTATTATTTTATCATCATTATATTAGTTGTAATATATGTTCTTAGAAGAGATTTGAATAATTATTTTTAATTCCCAGCCAGACGGCGAATATTAAGAGGAAATAGAATTTTAATAATAACGTTTAAATATCTACTTGAGAAAATTGTTTTTACCTGTTAGTCGGCGGAGGATTTGCGTACGCAACACAGGGTATAACCACAGTCTCCTCCAGGCGGGCTGACATTGTATGTAATTTTTCGTTTAATATCGGCGGCGTAAAACCTCTAATTTCTGTAATCACAAAAAATATTCACTAATTATAAAATCAACGAATTAAATCTCTTTCAAAATGAATTTTTTACATATTTTACAAAAATAGTAAACTGGTCATATTATCCCAGTACTAGCCAGTATATTGTTATAGGGGAGGGGGGGGGGGCAAAATGGGGTACCCCCAAAATTTCGTAAAAAAAAATTTTTTTTTCCAAAAAGCTTTTTTAGCTTTCTAAAATATATTTTAACGTCATTTCCTACAATTTCAGAGGAAAAAAAATTTTTTAATTAAAAAACAAAAAATCATTTTCTTTCAATTGGTGTTCTTGGTTCAAGATTTTTACTCTTGAGTCTAGTTAAAATTACTATTAGTGTGTAAACCTCTCATAACTTTTGTGGAATTCCACTGATTTGAACGACAATCGCGTCATTTGATAAGGTTCAGCGAAACTTAGACTTCCTCATCAATTTAAAATAACTTTTTTCTTTTAACAGCTTCTAAATAGATGTAACAATCAATTCCAAAATCTGAACAGTTCTTTAATTTAAAAAACGACGTTGACAGCTGCAAACTGCATCAAAATCGGGCGATGTGTTGAAGAGAAATCGTATACTAATTATTTTAAAAAAGTGTCTTTTTCAAATAACATCAAATTTATTCTTGAATTATTTTTGATGACATAATTTAACTATGAATGCTAAGAAAACTGAGACAGAGGCTGCCAATTGCTTCAAAATCATTTGGTGTGCTTGTGAGATATTTAATTTAAAAAGTAAAATCTTCAGGTCTACAAGATTATTCAACTTGAAAAAATTTTCCTGAATCCCTAAACCAAGAAAATGAGTGCAAAAAAAATTACGAATCTTTTTTTTCGTGCTTTTACTTTGAATTGCGTGAGAACTATGAGTTTAAAAATTTTTCCACCGGGAGTTCCAAAAACCGGGAATTTTCTCAAGAGAACTCTTTTTTTTTTATCTTGATACTATTTTTATTCAAGCGAAACCCGTCAAAAATTACGACAAAATTTTTAAATTTTTTTTACTACCTCAATTTTTGTTGGGAATATATTGCTTCAACTAACAATGTCTCTTTTTTGGGTGATTTGTTCCTCTCTTTGGGTTCTTTCGTAGACTTATCGATAAGAAAATGTTATTTTTTTAACGATATTTCATTTTTGGATGAAGAAATTTTTTTTTCACTCTTTCAGGGAGTAC
Organism: Cotesia congregata; assembly: GCA_905319865.3. NCBI lineage: Eukaryota > Metazoa > Arthropoda > Insecta > Hymenoptera > Braconidae > Cotesia > Cotesia congregata. Next base: position 23,267,112 of record CAJNRD030001122.1, on the reverse strand, counting down.
CCCATTTTGCCCGCAAAAAAAAAAAATTTTTTTTCTACGGCAACTTGAAATTTGATTATTTTCCTTTAATTACGACTGAAAACGAGAAAAATCAGCGTATTTAAGTCCTTAAAATCATAACGATTGCTTAAGTACCCCATTTTGCCCCCCCCCTCCCCTATAAATTACTCGAACAGTATTTTAAAACCCTGGTTTGTAATTATGTCGAATTGTACACATGCCTCTGGTGTATTTAGTTACATTGCAAAGCAAAAATAATTAACGATTATTATATAATTAATTTAATCACTCTGTTACACTGGAATGTGTATTTTACGAACATACATTTGTTTCTATTTAATTATTTATGTCGGTAAAAACTCGACTGTAAAACATCTAGAAGCTTGTAAATATTCATTTCAGATCTGCTGAAAAATTTATCCGGCTGAAAACGGTTTCTACAAAAAGTCATTCGAAAGTTTAATAAAATCCCAAAGGTCATGATTTTTTATTTTTATATTTCTTTTTTATTTATTAAAAAAACTATTCTTTAACTAAATCAATAGATAATTAAAATTAATGATGTTTACCTAAAAGAAACTGCAATGATAATAATTGTTAATCAAACAATCTACTTGGGATTCACCGAGCTGAGAGAATTCATATGACAATAAAGATATATTTGATCTGCAAATTGGTTTATTTTATACGCAATTTAAACTTTCAATGGACTTTAATGTGAGATATTAAGTTGAAAAGATCTACGAGGAGCATATTAAGGTTAAATTATAATAATGTGTTTGAAAAAGTACAACATAAAGGTTGGCAATTTAAGTTTGTATAAATATTGATTGTTGTTTCTCTTGACAAAAGTTTTGTTATTTATGATAAGAGAAGAAAAGAAAAGTTTTTACTCATGTTCATTCGAAATGAGTTCATGTTAGTTTTGTCCGTTATCAGCAATAAAAAAAAAATTTTTTTTCTATGCTGTATGTCATAAACAGCCTAAGAAATAAAAATAAGAAGAAAAAGAAAAAGAAACAGCTCCTGGTGTGTTTCTCTGAGGAAAAGAAATAATAATATGAGCCTGAAAGTGGGTTACCCAACATATCTTATAGAATATATAGTAACACGTCTAATGGAAAATTGTAGACCTCAACCATAAAAATAAAAAACTATTTTTTTTACGACCTACACACATAAAACCGTGCAGCCCGGGAAAATTGAGCTTTCTGTTACACTGCCCCGAAATCAAGAAAACAATTTACAATTTTAAAAGAAAACTACCATTGTTATATCGATTGTTTATTCAAGTAGACGAATTGGAATAGTTTTGTCAAATAAATTCGCGGAGAGAGAAACATTTTTTAGTGATGAGCCAACTAAAATAGCTCGAGCTTGGGATTTAAGTAGTATAGAGTTGTTTAAATCAGACATGGCTGCTTTTCGTCAATATTTGCATCGCCCGAGCATAAGAATTGTACTGGTGAATTTTTTATTTAAATACATAACGAGTAATAAAATAAGAGGATAAAAAACCATAGCAATAATGAGTTGCAAATAATTTTATTGTACTGATAAATTTATATACGATGCAAATTGTTTGCCAAGATAATCAGGGAGAGACAAAAATTGTAAGTAATTAAATTTGTGCGATAATTTATTAAAAGCTATCATCAATCTACAAAGTATAAAGTATAAAGTACCGTGTAAGATAATATTATTGGATATATTTGGGTTTGGCGGAAGATTGGGAGTAGCGCAGCGGAAATATAAGCCGCATGGAAAAACAGTCAAGTGGACGAGAAGAGAAGTAGTATACATCCGGAAAATGAAACAAGACGGACCAATGGAGAAAACCGGGATAGGAGGAGAGAAATATCCTCTTGAGCCCCAGCTAACTAACGATGCTTCCCTCCATGCGATACTCGAGATTCGCGTGCCGCTTCAGACAACGTCTGCAACGTGAGTAGCACAGAGATGCCACAAGTACCCCCTACATATACATATACATACATGTATATATACCAAACTCCAATTTATACCTAAGATCCTCATATATATGTACATGTACATGTATATTATGTAGACAGAGTTATGAGGATACTTTTTGTTCATGCTCCGATGAGTTTGTCATTATTCCTCGAGTGTGGTGGTCTCACTGTATCATATCATACTATTTAGTAATAATAATAATAATAATAATAATAATAATAATAATAATAATTAATAATGAAAATAATTTAAGAAAAAAAATAGTCGGATTAAATGATAGAAATAAAAATGGAGCTGTATGCGGATGGCGAGTGGTATTCAAGTGGGTAATCCGTTGAGATTTTGGAAATATTCATATTGCATGCAATCATCCAACTAACTAACACAGGGTTATTTGGAGTCGTGTTTGTCAGATGCAAACACACAATGCACCGGGAGCTTTGCCTGAGGCTTATTGTGCGGTTGTTACCAAACTAGTAAATGACCACCGCTCCCTTTCTGTATTAGTGTGGTATAGCAGCCGTTTAATTAAACATCACGGAATCCACCCACTCAGCTATTCTATTCTATTCTATTCTCCTCCACTCTGTCCAGCCAAACTATTGTTTTTATTGACATAAATACCCGCTGATATTATTATTTTTTCATGTTATTGTTCATAACAATTGACAACTATACAACAGAGCTGCTTTTGCTGACCAATTATAATAATTATTATCATATTAATAACAGCGTGCTTATAATTACCTGCTAACTGTATTCGTCCGACATTAGGACTAACTAATGTATCTTCCGTCAGTTTATGATGAGTTCTACATCTGTATGTCATTTGAGCATCAGCTCGAGTTATATTTATAATCATTAAATCGCCGTTGGGAAGCATGTGATATTTTCCATCTGTAAACATTCATTATTATTAATTAATTAATTAATGTTTCAATAATATAATATAATAAATAAATAAATACCACTGGCAGAAGATGGATAAATATTAAAAGAGGGTTCTTGTAACCAAGATGTTACAGTGACATGATCACGAACGAAACTGGGTACGTTGCATCGCATAAGTACATTGTTGCCCAGGAAACCACCGAGACTCTGAACTTCTGGATCGTAACGCTGGTTTACCACTAAAAGCATAATTATAAAATCTATTTGTATACATTTGTACAGATGAGAGTGAATCAAATGCCCAAGTACAGAGAAATCAGAGAGAGACAGAGAGAAAGTTTAAAGTTTTGCGAATTGGCCAGTAACAGTAAAGTTTTAGAAGCGGAAGCTACTACTCGTTGAGTGCATGATGCTGTTGCAAGTCTCTCTCTATTTCTCTTTCAGTTTATACAACATATTATTATTATTATTATTATTATTATTATTATTATTATTATATATAAAGCAAGATATATGCCAAATGGCAGATGGGAAAACCGAAACTGTACAGTGGTAGAATAGTCGAGGGTAACACTTGACGGTCTTGAGTTAAAGGGAAGAGTTGCCGTTGCAAGACCAGAGAATTGGAATGAACGAGCTGACAAAATAGGAAATTATGGAATATAAGGTCATTGAGGTTGCACTAGTCATTTTCTACAGCTTCTCCTTGGCTTTACTGGTTCTGATTCTGATTTTGGTTCTGGTTCTGGCTATACTGCTGGCGCTGGTGCTGACGGTTTTGCCGGTAGGTATATATATATCCCAAGAAGTAATAGTGAGAGAGAAATATGTCGGGGAAAATTTTAACACACCGGGTGTAGTGTATCGCGGGCAAGGAGGAGTAAAATTTAGTATATAAAGAGAGAAAGAGAGAGAGAGAGAGAGAGAGAGAGAGAGAGAGAGAGAGAGTTGAAATAGAGGGTTAGAGGGTTAGAGGGTTTGGAACCCGTTTCAAGAGTCAGCCAAGCGAAGCACTCAGACTCGCGAGAATAGGGTAAAAACTCGAGTTGCTTTTGGTATATCGTGGCCTCAACTCTAACACAAACCGCTTGGGCATAAACTCACCATCCAGGCAGTCTAGCAGCCTACTGGTACAGCTTCCAAACCAGGCAACCACCCACCGACTATTCCACAGTCAGAGCCAGACGTTTTTCCTCTGCACCGAGTAATATTTACAAACCATGAAATATGCAGAAAATCCACCCGTCATTTATGTTGTACCCGAGATTTAAAGTTATGCCCAAGAAAGGATGTTTTTAAAATAAATATAACTACCGAAAGTATAATTCAGAGAAAAGTACATTTTAAATTGAAAAATCTTGTAGTCAATTTTGTCTCGATTGATTTAATGCACCGAAAACAAAAATTTACAAAAATTAAAGTCTATGGCCGCGAGTCAGGTTAAAATTTATGCTGAAAACACTTTTATCGTAAAAAATGCAAATAAAGAAGGAGATGAGGGCTATATTCATCAGAAGCGTGAGTAAAGTTCGTATACGTGAACAAGGAACAAAATCGTTGTATGTAAAGTATAAAATCGGAAAAATAAGCTGACGGTGCTGCTAATACCCCTACTATTGGTGGAGGTGAACTACTGGCTATGGGTAGTTTCAATCGAAAAAGGTAAAACTTCCGTTCAGTTGGCTATGATTTACGAAGGCGTTAGTTCGATAAGAAATTTCCGGTTCGTTTATTATTCCTGGGAGAAAATTCTTTTCTTCCAGATGCAAAGCCTCCATTTTCTTTTATTTTATTTTCTTTCATTCTTTTTTTTTTTTTTTATATATTTATTATCTTACAAAACAAGTAAGTTATTTTTTTTATTATTATTATTATTATCAAAAATTAAAAGTAATTTTAAAAGAGTGCAGAAAAGTTGATTTAAACCGTTGAATTGGATTCAAACAGTTGTACAAAACAACAAAGTATAAAAGTTAAAAAGTGTTGAAGAAAAAAAAACAATAATTGAGAAAAAGGTAATGAAATTACTTGGTCGATACTCGCGTTCAGCACTTTTTATCGGCATCAAACTTTGAGAAATTAATTCTCAAGAGAGTTATTAGTTATCAGAACAAATAAAATGAATTAATAATTTAATTATTTATTTGTTTGTTAGCTATAAGCTATAAGAATAATAGTAATAGATGATTAGATTAGTTACCAGCTCTAACAGTGACGTCTCTGCTGACAACAGCCCCAACGCTGTTAATTGCCGTGCATTTATAAATAGCCCAATGAACATCCTGACGAAAGGCTTCCGCTTCAAAGGCAGGGAAGTAAATGGTTCCATTACTAAATACCATTCTAATCCCAGGTATGCTGGCGACATTACCACCGTCTGCTGCCAGCCATTCTACCGTTGGCTCAGGGTTTCCCCTGACAGTGCAATCGACACGGCCTCCACTTACATTTGTAAATTCAACCCTCGACTGTGGCTCTACTATGAAATTTGGACCCTGCATCTCGTACGAAGCTTTCCCACCTGAAATTAATAAATTATTAAAGCGTTAAAAATAAAACCAAGCCCCGTTTATATGCTTTTAATTTTAAATCAATACACAGAGAGGTTTAAGGGTCAATTATTAAAGAATAATAAAGTTTAATTTAATGAGTATTGTATCAGCTGGGTAAAGCTTCAAACATTAATACACTTTGAAGCAAGTAAAGTGCCTGATGTGCAGCTTGAAAAATCGACTCATTGTTTTTTCTTTAGAGAAAAGAAAGAGAAAAAAATAAAAAAACAAACACAAGAGAAAGAAAAAAAGAACAAGACAGAGAAAGAGTTTGAATTGAGTAGGGTTAGTAAGCTTTGAATGGTTGTGTGTGGCGAGTGCGTTCTTTACTTTACCAAGTACTCCAAAGTAACGTATATATATATATATATAACTTTACTCATCGAGTAGGAATGAGAAAACCCTCTTCATTGTTTAGATATTCTGATGAGCCAGCTCAAGAGTTACTTCTCAAGAACCCATTTAAAACTACCATAGAAAAGACAACTCGCCAATTATTATTTTAACTATTTTAACAACCAATAAATAATCAATTTTTCTTGCTACAATGAATCTTTTTAATTATTGAAATGTTTGCACAAGATTTCAATCTACAACTGTGAAATTCAATAAGAGTGTTTATTAAGTTAGAGGTAGAAAAATAATATAAATAAAAAAATGACAGTAAATAAAATTGTTAAAGTATTGTCTTTAGTAATAAAGTGGCCGAGTTGAGCGGGCTGAACAAGCTGAGAGCTTCAGGTAGTTGTATAACACCGTGTAGAGAGAGAGAGTACAGAGGGTGGTATAACAACCTCTAGGTACCAGCTACGAGGTATCTTGATGCTACAGATAACGATGAGCCTGACATCGTTCAAGATGTTATCGATTTAGTACAGTAATTTCGGTTACTACATAACACCGTTCTGTAAACATTTATTTTCACAATAATATTTTATCTCTCGTTCAAACAACCAACAATAAAAAATAAAAAAAAAAAACTATATTGAAATTATTAATTTTATCCACCTTTAGATATTTACAGTTTATAGTTTTATTAAAAAGACCGCCCTGGGAAATAACATCTCGATAAAAAAAATTTAATCAAAGAATAAGCTACCTATATATTTATGTATACAAGTTGAGTAATAAATTCTGTTACTCAACATATAAAGACTTTTTATTGTTGTTTTTTTGTGCATACGTGACATGTTTCCGTCTAGAAACACTGAGTTACTTTATAGATTATAATAAAATATTTTTTTTCGTAATAAGTGTCGATAAAATTGTTTTTTGTTTAAATATCAGCGTAAACCAGGCATTACACCTCTTTTATCAGTTATTATTTTGTATTTTTTTTTAAATATAAATTTTTTTTCCCATGAGAAAAATAAAGAAGGGATTTAAATTTAACTTTTGTAATTTTCATTGGACTAATTGTTGTAGAGGATTGTATTAATGAGAAAGAAAACAATGATAAAAAATAAAAATGAAAAAGTAAGAGCAGAATGATTAAATCTATTGAGGATAAAAGAGTTTTGAGTGTTATTATGTTGTGAAGAGCTTAAGAACAAAAAAAAACCCCCGAGATAGTATCTTTATAGAATGTCGTAATAATAAAAAATAAAGTAAATAAAGTAAAAGAATAGAGCATCGTTGACCGTAGAGCGTGGTATACCTATAGTATTGAACGAAAGAAACAACTTGAAAGTCTGGTGCTGTTCATCCGGTGGTTTACAATTACCGTCTTGCATTCAGTCACTGAACGAGAAGAGAAGCGCGCCTAACAGACGACGCCGGAATTCTGCGGCTGCCGTCCAACAATGCAAACCAACTTTCTCGTTTCACAGTATTGTTTCCATTGTTCCCTTTATTTTTTTTCTGGATCATCCCGTACTAGTACTAGTACCAGCAGCCTGCCGCCATCCAAGCGTTAGCTCGCCCCCTGCTATCATCATCCTGATATTATATGCCACTCTTATACCTTTGCTTCTACCAGGCTCTTCTCTACCCAGGCCAAAACCAGTCCAAAGATTACTGATTTCAATGCTTCTACTATCTACGCTCAATTTTATCCACCGACTCTGATGGTATGTGCGTCTAAATACCCTATCCGGATATTGCCTTTCCTCTTTACTCTTTTACTCCAATAATCTCCTGCTGTTATTCATCCACTGTTATTAACTCTAATTTACCAACGATAATTGTCAATAACTTTGTTAATAAATTAACAAAGTTATTTTCAGATTTATCCAAGAGTTTTCTCAATATAAAGAGAGTATACAAAAATTAATAACCCAATGTCTCATCCAATAAATGAGATAAAAATATACTTGCAACGTCATTTCATTCCTTTTAAATTTTATTTAGCTTAACATTTATCAGCTAGAGTGTATATAAAATCAATAAACATTTTTAATAAAATGACAAAAGTTTACGAAAAATAAATGTGACGACTTATGGCAACCTTACAACTTCCCGCTGACAATCGATTTGGTAACTGTTAAATTTTTTTAAAGAAAACCATTTTAAAACTCTATCTAAAATAATTCTCGGATTTTAAGATACTAACTTGAAATTTATTGCAGTCAAACTTTATTATTTAGCAAATACTTTTTTTTTTTTATAAAAAGGAAAACAATAAAAAAGTAAGAAAAGTAATATCACATTAACCCTTAAATTGTTATGTCAGTTTGCTAGACTACTGTTATCAGAACTTTTTAGCTACAACTTTTTTCTATCCAATGCTTGAAACTTGTCCAAACTTTCGAATCATTTGGTATTGAAATAAAAAGTAAAAAAAAGTCGATGGGACTTTACTTTTCCAAAAAAATAAATTGGAAATTTTTCTTTCTATTTTCCGGATAAACAGAAGATTTATTACATATTTTTAGTAAAAATCTAATAAATTATTCGTAATTATTCGATCAAACAAATTTATAAACATTGAGTATTATTTTATGGAGTTTTCGATGTAAAATAAATCATAAAATTCAAAATTTATTCTCTCTGCTTTCGGAAACAATATTTTTTTATATTTAAATTTAAAATCTTGAGAAAATAGATCGCTTTAATATATATCTGAATAAATAATGTAAAAGGAAAAATTGGAAGATAAGCGAGAGATTGTATAAGGAAAATTAAACGGTGATTATGGTTATTAAAAGTAAAGTGAGCAATCGTAGTTAAAATTTTCATTTAAATATTGAAAAGGCAGTATGAAAAAAGAAAAAAAATATGAAAAAAGGGTAGTATATAAAGAATATTGAGTAATATAGCCAAGAACGAGAGGGTTTGAGAAGCAGTTGGGGTACCACCTCAACGCCGGATTGAGGTCGATCTTTATGTATGCTTTCCAACATCAGGGGATCAGGGGAGAATCCATTAGGGCGTTCGTCGCTACTAGTTTAAACTCTTGAAAAAAATATATATATATATATATATATATATATATATATATATATATATAAAAGCATGTATGGATGTGAAGACCAATAACAGAGTATGAAACGTACTGCACTCTCGTCATAAATTGATACTCTATACGATCTGGTAAATGGGCACGTTGTTTCCCTATCAAGTATCCTGGAATACATTCTGGGTATTGATTAGCCAAATTCGATACCTCTCCAGTCGTTAATCTATCTAAACGTCTAAATGTCACCAGATCATTTCCAAAGAACGATTAAATTTTTTAGAACCAGATCGTGATAATTATAAAAAAATAATGAAGATATTTAATAAATGATAGCAAGAAGATTTCTGTGTAAGTTATAAATTTAAAGATATGCGGAGGAACGAGAAGAGGTCGTTCGCTATTCGCTATACAACTAGCTCGTTAACTTAGTTGGTTTCCTCATACTCGTCAGAAAACAGAGGTTGCCCCCGAACTTTACCCTCGGGAGACTCGACATCTCTGGATCGATCCTATCCGACATCGGAACTCCTTCAAGTACTGTATTCACGTGACGTCTAACCTGTGCTGCTTGGCTTGGTTAAACCGTAGTAATTGATTCACCTTTTTGACATTTAAAACTTTTTATTCTTACCAACCCTAAGACTCGTTTTAAATTAATATACATTTAACGTTTTTTAAATAATCTCATTTATTTTTATCGATTTAATAAAATCAGATAATTAGTCGAGTTAATTTTTATTGTAAAAGAAAATCTCAAGGTATATTCAATGGGTTTTATATTTAAAATAAAAAGGATTAATCCTGTCTTTGCTAAATATTTCCGTGCGTGTAACTTGAATCGTCAGAGGAAAAAAGTCATATACCTTTGTGATATTAATACTTGAAAAAAAAAATACAACAAAAAGCTGTAATAAAACTGGGAATACTTTACTGCAATATAGTAACTCGATATTAAAAAAAATCCATGGAGGAATATATTCCATTAAATATAGAATTTTATAATGAAAAGAAAAAAAAAAAAACAAAAAGTAATTATTCGAATTTCTAGACTATATTGTAAATAAAGGACAATTTATTGGTATAATTTAGCTGATAGCAAAGTTTGAAATGATCTAAAGTTACAAATGTTTGTGTAGAATCAATTCTCGCGAGTGTAGAGACCAGAGGGCAAAGAACAAAGAGCAAAGACCAAATATTCCGAACAAGAGAACTGATAATTAAAACTGGGTATTGAGAAGTAATAAATAGACAATATAGGTAATAGTTAATAGTTAATAGTTGTTCAAAGAATGATTAACCACAAATTATATACATATAAATACAGTTGGGTAAAGGTGGAGATAGAGATGGAGATCTAATGTCTCTCGTCACAGGAAAACTACTGACATTGGAGTGTGGTTTGAAACTACCTAAAATAGAGCCAGTGTACTGCTCTGAATAGGAGAGAATATATACACAGAGCAAGAGACTTTGGACATACATACACCAGTACAAAGACCAAAATGCAAATATCTCGAGGTATTCGGTCCTGTGTACTTAGGAAGACTCTTGCTCTTGGTACAACCTGCCGTCCTACACTATGCTATTTTACTATCCTATACCAGAAACTGACCGACCAAGCTGGTAGAGAGACTACTCATGCATAGAGATTGTACACCAAACGTGTAAAGTTTACCCTTGATCATTCACTGACACTCATATAAATTTAAACTCACAAGCTATCGATTTTATCCAAAATACACACCTCGACACTTGACACTCAACAACTTTTATTTTATTCAAATCATTTTCATTTATATCACTTCTATCTCTATTTTATTTTTAACTGAATCAACCAAGGATCTTTTTTTTTTTTTAAATATTATAACCAGTAAACGTTTAACGATCGAAACCAGCAGCAAACTTTTACAACTTAGGACATCATCTCTTCACATCATGGATTCAAAAATATTTAATGCCTTTATAGCTTATAAACTTATATTACTGGAATGTCATGAAGAATATCATAAACGAAAGAATGATTTATGTATGAAAAAAAAAAAATACAAATATTAAGGATGATAAAAAAATATTTTTCATCTAGTTTGGTAATTAAATAAAAATAAAAAGTATTTTATAAAAAATAATTGACTAATTAAATGACTAGATATCAAAGCTAATTAGTTTACGTGTAAGAGGGTGAAAAAGTTTTTAAGCTGAAAATTAGTTTATGAAAAAAGTATATGCCAAGTGTCGTTGAATATGTTTGCGCATTAAGCATTAAGCATCAGGCATTTCTTTTATGAATCCCTTCATGAAAGTATCTATCTCATTAATGGATCTGTAACGAGGGTTTAAACTTTTATAAATTCCGCAGTCCGTTTTAAAGGTTCTATTAAAGTCAGTGTTATGGATATTTTCACGTATGTCATGAACACTTGCGCCGGTTGAGGACAGGTACGCCCGAGTTATTTCCTGTGAAATCATTGTTATTCACACGTCATTCATCTATCACCACTTTAATTAAAAAAAATAATATTTCAACGACTATCTTTTTGTGGATTTATTTAAAATAATATATTGTTTATTATAATTTACAATTAATATATATATATATATTACTGTGAATAAAAAGTGATAAAACTTTTTATCCGTGAGTTGTCCGTGAAATATCTAGTGGAGAAAATTAATTAAAAGTTTGATTAAAAATGAAATTAATATTATGTAATTAAATTCATTGCAAGTTGTGTTAAACATGATTATTTAGAATTTGTAGAACACAAAGTTGATGATAGTGATTTGTATTTGTGGTCGAGAGGAAAATGAAGAACCAAACGCGTGTATCTGTTGTGGTTCCATGTTAATTACACATTGAATTGTTGATATATCTACAATGTACATATGTGTGATATGCAGGGTTGAAAACTATGATAACGATGCTAGCATTCTCCTCCTTCTCCTCCGTGTAGTACATTCCCGTTTTCATTTCCGACATACCCACTGACAACACTCTATAAAATTAACTCAATATTTTCCCAGATATAAAAACCTATTTAATAAATCTAATATTATCTATATTATTAAGAGAATAAGAAAAATTTTGTCTCATCAAGTGAAATTTAGTAATATTGCAAAGATCTTGACTTGAATTTTTGCCCTGCTTCCAATGATGATAAGTATTTAGACTGCATTCAAAAATGCTCTATCTCTAGATACATAATTAAGAAATGACTTTGTATCTTGTAAACTATTGACATTTTTAAAGATATAAGCTCATTCCGATGTTACACCCATCGAGACCTTTCATTTGAGTACCCATATCAATTTTTCATATATTTTATATATTTATATATTATATATATGTATATATGAAAAATGAAAAATATATAAAAAATGCATGTGGGTACTCAAATGAAAGTTCTTGATGAATGTAACATCGGGATGAGCTTATATTTTTAAAATATATACTATATATATGTATATATGAAAAATATATCAAAAATGCATGTGGGTACTCAAATGAAAGCTCTTAATGAGAGTAACATCGGGATGAGTTTATATCTTTAAAAACGTCAATAGTTAAGAAAGTACAGTGAAAATACACTTTATTTAATTAATTATTTATTAATAAATCAATGTCTTATAAATGTCTGGATATTAAACTATCTTTATTGTAGAGATAACTAAATAATATCCACTAATTTGTTAAATGTGTTAAACCAGTTACCGTACGTGACTCTGTGTATTTTACATAGGTATTCAGAGGTTTTGAGAGCGAGAACTAGAGAAATAAAATTATAAAAACCTTCAGCAGCACTATAAGTAATAATAATAGTGAAGAAACGAATGAAGGTTCCATTTCCGGCATACCAATTACCGAAACAGGAGCGAGTAATTGTTTGCTCGTGCCTTACACCACTATGATAGCGACAGTGAAATATATATATATATATATATATATATATATATATGTAACTGGAGGGTGTAAGAGTGAGCAAGCCATAAAAATAAATGGAAAAGCAACGGACTAGTCAGGTTGTACTCTGCTCCGGTTAGGTTAGGTTGACTACGATGACTACGAGGAGAAATATAACCCAAGAGTAGTGGAAAGCAATGAGAATAAGGGTGGTTAGAAGTTGGCGCCAACCGAGTGGTAAGGTTGATTGTAAAGCAGGAAAGACTGCTAAGGTGCTACCAGCTGTCAGACAAAGAAATATTCTCCTGTATTCTCCGTTCCCTTGGACTAATGAGACCGCGCGGTTACATCAGAGGCCGGGGACAAATTGAAACGTACGACGTCGACGACTACGACCACTACGACTATGGTGAGAACGAGGAGAACTGGCAACCCAGAGGCCAGATAGAATGACTACTAGTACTACTAGTACTACTACCATGACAACGACAATGAAGGGAGAGATCAAGCAACCTCTACTGCTCCTACTCCTACTCCTGCTCCTTCTGCTGATGCTGTGAGCTGTGACTACTACTACTACCACTAATACTACTAGTATTCTTGATGCGTGACTCTGTCACCTATACACCGTCTACACCACAGTCTCCCTTTACTTCCCTCAACATAATTTCGCTTCCATCTTCGGCCTCCACTATATACACCTACAGCTTCTAACCATGCAATTCTCCACACACGCCTCTCCATACATTTCCTTACTACATATATGCCTTTCCATTACTGATCTACTCAATTATAAATTAATTATCAGTAATTAATATTTCAATTTATCCGCTTTATTTTATATTTTTTTTATATTCTTTAGCACAACACAAAGCTGAGCTGCAAAAAGTCTGTTGATATTTATTTAATTATAAAAAGTATATTGTTCGGGGTTTAATGGATGAGTTGGATGGATATTGTTTTTTTTTTAAACTAAAAAATGCTGAAAATGATACGATAAAAAAAATGGATATATTTTTTTTTTGTTGTGTTAAAAACGCTGTAACAAACAGAACGGTATTTTTTCAGAAAATAATTAATGTAGATTATAACGTTTCTGTTAATTAACAAGTACGGCTGAAAAATAATATTTTATCATGTCATCATGGATACTTACAATGAATTTTCTGCTAATTAATCCATTGTTGTGAATAATTAATCCGATTGCATGTTATCATACAAATTTAATTGAATTTAATTAATGTGATATAATCATTGTTAAATACTGATAATGTCTGATCACTCATAGTTGTTGTACTACTTGTTTGAGGGAAAGAGAATGAAATATTTTGTCGGTGAAAATTAAAAAAAAAAAAACTCGTAAAAGTAAAAACTAAAAAAAGGTAGCAACATTGCGCTAGGCCATTAAATCTTAGTGGAGTTTAATGAAAAAGAGCAGACCCTTTGGTGGTGGTGAACTAAGGAAGATTCAGCGAATAAGAGGAAAGAAAAGCCGGTGTATGGCGGACACGAGTAATACTACTGGCAGTAGCGGTTAAAAAGGCTAGATACCGGGTTGCGATATGGCGGCATAAAAGCTTACTGTGAGTACAGGAATAAAGAAAGAAAGGAGTGTAACAGAGTATATAAATGGAAATATAGAATATAGAATATGGAATATATAAAAGTCTTGAGCATGCAAAATGCTGCGTCGACGTTATCGTACCCATACCGGTTCTTAGATAAAGAGGCTGACGTAGTGAAGACCAAGTCTTGCCATTTTTCAACTATACTTTTGCTGAGTTTTACTTGGCACAGTCTTTCCTACCAGTCATGACGTATATATATATATATATACACACGTGTGTGTGGTATGAGGGTATAGATGTAGCTTACTCTTCAAGGCATATCCTGGCATTTCTTATTGTTCACGTTTCCCACATTGTTCCCGCAATGCGCGCACCGACGGGGAACGACGTCTTAACGAAGATTTAGACGTTCCAACCTCTTACATTATGTTGCGTGACCAGAATTTATTTGTCTCTAGGCGTCGTATTTTCTCACAATAGGGAATACCACCATCAGCCCACTGACATACGTTACGACATATAAACAAACATTCTTATATATGGATCAAGTATATAGATCTATATTATGCTACTCTGCTTTTATTTATTTATCCATCTATTGTGTAGTACGTCACTCCAGTTGCTCATCTGTTATTATTACGTAATAGGATATGTGTTGATACATGAGTTAAAACGAAAATTCCTACTCTAATTCCAAATAGAATTCCAACTGATGGCCAGCTAACTTTGGAATTTCGTACAGAGCAAATGCTATTCATTGATAAGATTCTTTAACCAGAAATATCTACAATCGCTCCAATTTATAATTTCATCAACTATGTTGAACCTCTCTCTATTATTTTAATCAATCTACATATCACATATCATCCCTAATAATAATAATAATAATGACAACAACTATCCTTCTTATCTACATAGAGCGAGAGAGAGAGTTTAATGATTAAAAGCTATCCATGATCATACATCATATACCTCACATATAATGTGGCTTTAGCGGATACCAGTCGAGGCTGTCGGTCTTGATTCGAGATTACTTGCAAGTTCCATTACTAGGTGTAAGCCAGAAAAAAAAAAAAAAAAAAAACAAAAAACAAAAAAACAAAAAAACAAAAAAGGTAATGCGAGAGTATTGAAGGAACGAAATTTAAAAAAAATAAATAAATAAAATAAGAGTTGAGTAAAGTGGTGAGAGGAAGTAAAAAATACAAAAGTATAGAGTTACCACAGCAAAATAGGTAAATCGAAAAATAGAAAAATAGGAAAATGCCAAGACAGCAGAAGAAACAACCCGACTAAGACGAAAGTTAACCTTTTTTTTATCCTTTTTTTAAATGCTCTAAAGCCAGCAACGTACAAGTCTGTAGATAACGATAATCGATCGGTACTGACCATCCACGAGACGGCATCACCAATTGAGTAAATAAAATTTCGTAGCCTCAGAATTGGTCAATTTTGTGGTGATTAAGGTAAAGAATGTCATTTTAGGGCAAACAAAATAAATAAAATAGATAAAGGGAAGGAGAAGAGGAAGAGGAAGGAAGGAACAAAATAAAAGGGTAGACAAAAAAGTTCTTTGTCGAAATTTTCATCTAGTGGTAGCAATATGCTCTTTTTCTTTTATATACCCGCAAGCTTCCTTATACATTTTTTCCTCATTTCACAATACATACAAGAAAAGAAGAAATAAATAAAGAAATAATAACAAAAAAAAGAAAATACTGGCGCTAATGTAAGAAAGTAACTGAGTGTTGTGGTTGTATCGTTACAGTTATAGTTATAACTGTATACTGTATCCTATGGCTGGGAAATTTTTTCGTTTTGTACATTTATATATATATATATATATATATACATATATAAAATAAATAAAAAAGAAGTATAGAGCGGTGGAAGAAAAACTAACGTGGAAACGAGCAGTATCAGGAGTTGTAGCTGTACTAGTACCTCTGTATTGTGTATATAAGATACCATAAAGAGAACACGAGGGTGAGGGTTGCTCGGAAGGGTAGAAGAAGAAGAAGAAGCTATAGAGTTTAGTATTGTTCTGCGACGGCAGTGACCCGAGAAGCTCGCGAGCTTTTCTAAGCTTCCGACGTTGTTTTTTTACACTACCCGGCAAACTAACGCCACCACTACACTCATCACCATCACATGTGTATATATATATATATATATATATATATATATTTATTTTAACAAACAATAAATGCTGCCAGTGACAGGAGCCCACATTTTTCTTGGATAAAGAACTCTACTACATCAGTTTATTAGCCACTTGACATTTTTCTGACTTTAACAGCAAATCCAATATATTAAATATTACTTAATCATTTTTATTTATTTATTTATTTATTTATTTTATTATCCTTTAATATTGATAGCAATGGTAATGACAGCGACGTAGCTTCATTATAATGTCATATAAAATACAGTATAGATCAAAGTTTTAGCAAAGATGGTGGAGCCTTTGAAGATTGGTGAATTTACGTCTCCCGGAAATGCGAAATGCCATATACACCACACAGGAAATACAATCTCAAAACCATCGTGACTAGACGGTGAGTATAGTCTGGAATACGGAAATACGATGATGATTGCTGAGTGTTGAATTGCCGTATACAGGATTGGGAAATAACCATTTTTATTATTCAATTTTTTTACTCGCGTTTCAACTCGAGATACATATATATATATATATATATATATATATACTCGAGGAATTTATTATAGTAATCCAAAAGATAGAATAAATCCAATCCCATCATTTTATTTTCGATAATTTAAAACTCTTTCAAAGAAGAAATCTTACAGAGTTATCATTTTAATTCAAATAATTTTCCATCTATTTAAAAGTCATTTATTAAAAGCTAAAATATCACTTGTATTTTTATTGGGTCATAAAAAATCAATAATTTTACTTGAATATCATTTAAAAATAATATTTGATAGTGTTATTCAAATAATAATGAAGAAATATAAAGTAGATGTTGTTGAGGGGAAATTTAACAAATGTAAAGTTGTTTCTGAGTATTATTAAGTATATAAAATTCAAGAGACACGAAATGATAAAATGCCGTAAGCTATAAGCCATGCTAAAAGTACAATATGTCTGTATACCCAACGACAATGTTTCTTGTCTCCTTTAATATTATTGAGCTTCCAGTTTCAAGATAAATGGTCCCGAACAACAAAAAAACTGAACATAAATCATCTATAATTTTTCAAAAGCTTCAAAATTTTACTTATACACGAATATTTATAGTTTCTTTTCATTTTTTATCATTTCTTGGCTTCTCTTCAGAATTATTAATTCAATCTCTCGAATATGGCTAAAAATACACGTTTCTTCTTCCTCATGGATTTGAATTATCATTTCATTGGAATATTTATGATTTAACTCCAAAACTGACGTCTTTAACTTCTAAATTTATTTGAAATTATTGATTTCATAAAAGAGTTGACTCGCAACGAATCAAGTTAATCCATTTTATTTTTAAAATAAAATCATTTAATTGTTTATTGTACTGTGAGCTCTGTTGTCCTTAATTATTCTCAAATTTTATTCGTACAGACATAAAGGGTATTAAACTTTGGTGCAATTATTATTATTTGAACATTAAATAAATATAAATAACGATAAAATTGAGGAAGAAAGAGAAATCGTTGAAGGAGAGAAAAAAAAAGAAATTTGATTTAATATAAAACAGGGACTCTTGAATAAACGAATGGGCGGTTTGGTGGTACAGGCAGAGTTAACGTTCTCTTGATTTTCCCAGAACAGGTAATAGCATTGAGCTGAGTAGAAGAGCTTTACCGTAAAGCATACGGGAAAATAGGAGTTAATGGAAGTGGTGAAAAGAAATGAAAAAAAAAAAAAAAAAAAAAAAAAAAAAAAAATAAAATAAAATAACGTGAAAAGTAAAAGAGAGAAAGAAAAGAAACCTAGACGTTGAAAAGAAGCAAGATTAATGGGAAAACGTGGCTCGTATTTTAAGATCAAGCAAAAAGTTTTATTTCATTTCAAAACACTAAAAAATAATTTTAAAAAAGTTTTCACCAAATCCATCGCATCACTTGACTGATCCACCGCGAAGAGTAATGTTATACGGATAGAACAATGGGTGCTCGTTAATAATTTATAAAAACAAATATTATTTTTCAAATTAATAATTTTTCATCGGAGGATAATAAATATTAGTGTTCACGGATTCCCGATGTTTAACAACATGATTTTTCTTTTTTTTTCCCCGCCCAAACATTTATATTGAAATAAATAAATATATATAAAGATATAGATCTGTGAATGTAGATTACATATCGACATATTCCTCTCTATAGCACGAAAATCAACAGGCAGTTGTATGAACGACCCTCTACTCTCTCTGGCCACTCTTTATCCGTCTCTCTTGTCTTCTTTTAATCGTCGACACAGACAAAGAGAGACAAAGCAAAACGAATAATAATCGCTTACGATCCTATCCCCTTTTTATCCCAATTAACATTTTCTTTTATACAACCGTTTTATTAACGCTATTGAAACCAAATTCGTTCTATTAAAAACAAATCTTTCTTACCCCACTCTATTGTTGTTATCCTCATTGCTATTATTTTTTATCATTATTATTATTTTTATTGCGAATATATTACAGGGAAAACAAAGGGACATAGTAAATAAAAAAGTAAATGAAAAATAATGAATATAAAAAAAGGAGAGACGATATGTCTAGTTTATATGTAAATAAAGTAAATGAGGTACTGGCAGGTAGTAATTATTAGCCACAAATATACCCAACACCCGCACATCTCTTCATCACCAACAGAATTGCCCCTATAGCTTGAGTAAACACTTTGATTTATATGGCCCGGCATAGATAAGGATAACCGAGAAACTAGTACAGGAGAAGCTCTACATATCCATGGACCCGCTGTTAATATATACATCTCTCTTACATACATTAGTGATATGAATTATGCACTATTGTTTCTGTAAATGTATATGTTCCCTTATTACATAACAGAATTCTTCGTTTTACCCCAGAATCGATTTTCTAGAGCACGGAAAAAATTAATAATAAACAGAAAAAAAATGTAATAACAAGAAATAAAAAAATAAAATAAAAGGATGACAAGAGACGTGCTCATTGACCTGTTATTGAGAGGAAAGACAAACTGTGGAATCGGTTATCATCCGGAGGAAGATTTTCACTCAATTATAAAACACCGTTTACCATTGCATCGTTCAATGAGTTCAATTAATCGAGAAAAATGCAGTCACGTCGTCAACACTTGTACTCTTCCAATCCATTATTTATTTTTTTTATCGGCTTTTCCTGATTGAAAATTAAGATAATGCTAAAAGAGCAGCAGTCTTATTATTTGAAGAATAATATTATAAATAATACAACAAAAAATTTACTAGATTTAATTAAATTATTTCCTTAAGTAATTGAAAAAATAAATAAAAAAAAATACCCTTTATTTAAAAGAGTAATTAATTCTTCTGAAATTTAAGCTTTGATTTAAAAATAATCCAATTAAAACTGCGCATCGTCATATTCATGACAGAAATTTTATCAGAGCTGTGTTTTTAGTGAAGGACAGTGTCAAAGCTCGGAATACCGGAATTTCCCAATTTGCAAATATTTTAGTTAATTTACATATTAATTGAATGTTGTATTTGATGTAAAATAATTAAATTTATTCGCATTTTAACCAATTTAAATTGATGGTTATGTTATATTGAATAAAACAATACTTGAGGAAATGTCTGTTTGTTTTAACAACAAATATACCTATTATATAACATAAAAAATATAAATTTTTCATGATTTTGTATTTTTAAAGCAAATTAGATATCACATTTACCAGAGAGCTAAAGAACACGAGAACAAGAGCAACAAAGCAAAGAGTAGAGTAGTATCCTATTCTTCGATTCAAATTCGTAATTGGGTTTGCATTGTATGCAAACACAACAGTCAACTGCTCACACAGAGCTAGAATAGGATACAAGATCGCATTACTTTATGCAAATCTATTTGAATATCAACGTGGCTCTATCGATGAGATGATGAGATCCCCAGATTTTAAATTCATCCTAACTTTTATTAATATTCATTGTCTATTTAACAATAAAACTTATTGTTAAATAGACATTTTATTTTTTAAATTATGTTAGACTAAAATAAGTTAAACACAGGATATTCAAGTATAAGTAAAGGTAGAAAAGTTAATCCAAATTTCTCTCTACATTGTTTTAGTTGGGATAATACATCCGTACACCGGTATCCGGAAGTATTTAAAAGCTACTTTGTTTGGCTTTTTGTACTCAGAGTAAGTATGTATAATCCAATTACTTTATTAGAAAATTTTTTAAAAAAAACTTATCGCTGTTAACATAAAAAAAAAAAAAAAAAAAGAAGAAAAAAAACTTTTGATTCGACCATTTTTAAAGTTATATGTAAAAGTTAACTTTTTACTTTACTGTTCCAGATGACTATTCTATTTTTATGAAACTGAAGTTGACAGACATTAGAAATCTTTTTAGAATTATTTAGCAATTAAATTGTTATGAAAAAAATTAAATAAAAAAATTTTTAGTGAAAATTTTTAGAAGATTTTTTTTATTGTAATTTATTTGTTATAAAAATTAAAAAAATTGACAGTTGTCAATTAACTTCAGTATCAATGAAAATTAAGTTAGCCGACACTCCAAAATTTTTTATTTTTTTTATTAATTAAGAAATATAACTAAAAAACTATTTTTTAAAAATTCCACTTGTAATTTTAAAACTTTTTAAAATGTGAAAATTTTTGTTTTAATTTTTTAAAAATTACTTTTCAATAAAATAAATTATAAAAATTTTGAAATGTCGGCTAATTTATTTTTTTATTAAACTTCAAATATTTTAGTGTATTATTTTTACATAAATTTAAACTATTTTTAATAATTATAAACTGAATAGAGAGATTGAGTGACAAGCAATCAAAATCCCGTCAAAATCATGGAAAGAATGAAAATAAAAAGCTATAGAGAAAGAGGAATATGATTGACAGACAAAAAGTACTTGAACTGGCGGGTTCATTAGAGTATTATCAATATTGAAATACGTCAAAAAAAAAAAACTACACAAAAACACAGTAGATATATTAATAATAATTTTAAAAAAAAAAAAAAAAAAAAAAAAAAAAAAAAAAAACTTACTTGGTGTAAGTATTAAAAGTAGATTGATAAACACGAGGAAAAGATCCACGTGGGATCTAATATGGTGCGCTGAATGAACGTTACATTTTATTTTTGTTCTTAAATCTGTGCACAGTCTCGGCTCACGCGGCATCGCGATTAATAATATTTCCACATAAACTAAAAAAAACAAAATTGAATTTCAATTTATACTTCACTGGTTACTTGTTAATTAATTTATTAAACAGTCTTTTTATTTATTTAATTTATGAATTAAAATAGAATAAAAGAATAAAAATGAAGGACTCAAGTACGAGTAAATGAATAATAAATTAGCCGTACTAAAAAAAAAGTAACCCTTTTAAAGTATAAACCCCACTTAAATAGAGGTTTTACTTTGGACCTCGCACAATGAGCGCCAATGAAAGACTGTCGTTGAACCGTGTGTCTAAAGCTCTGGTCGCATGCGCCCGGTGCTTTTCGGGCTTCTTCGTTTAACCCCTTCTTCGAGTTGGTTCAAGAGAGTTTATAAGCTCAACCGCAACGAGCGAGAGGATGACAAGAACCATCAGGAGCAGCGGCATCACTAGAATCAACACCGACAGTAGCTGTGCCAGCTATTTCACCACTACTACCACTACTACAACTATTTCCTCGATCCATTACTTTGCAAACTGTAATGTACTTTCATTTTTCTTTTAAACAATAAAATTAGTTTATCATCCCTCGGGTAATTCAATTTTACTCTCTCTCTCTCTCTCTCTCTCTCTCTCTCTTTCTCTTTCTATATCTCTCTCTCTCTCTCTCTCTCTCTCTCTCTCTCTCTTCTCTTCTATATGTATATATATATATATATATATATATATATATATATGAATGTTTGTGGGTTGCTGGTAGTATTATATCGTTAAAGGATAAGTCGAATTTCACGGCTTCATTAGTTAATACAACTTGGAAACCGACATACAAGTTACTAGTTTTAATGGAAAACAACGTCACCCCTTTTACTTTGCAAACTAACAAGTCAGTCACATCGAAGATATTTCCGTTTTACTATCTCAAAACTCAACTAAGACTTACCCTCGAGACAAATAAACTTACAATTTGATATCATTCATTTAAATAAATATATTATGAAAATGAAGTTAGCTGACATTTAGAAATTTTTAGAAATTTTTTATTCAAAAAATTTCAATTAAACAATTAAAAGAAAAATTTCACATGTAAAAAACTTGAAGAACTATAAGTGCAATTTCTTAAAAATATTTTTTTGTTCTAATTTAATTATTAAAAAAAAATCAAAAAATTAAAAACGTCGACTAACTTTAGTATTGTATATATTCATACTATTTTTTAAATGTTAAATAAATAAAAATTAATGTAGCACACATTTAATAGTTTTAAAAATTTTATAACAAATAAATTATGGCAAAAAAAATTGACATTTAAAAATTAAAAATGCAATTTTTTAAAAATAATTTTTTGGAAAAAATCTTTTTGTTAAATAAAATTAAAAAATTGTCAAGTGACAGCTAACTTTAATGTTAAATAAATATAACTCAATATTCTTCATTATTCATCATTTTATTTCAGATAAATAGTCAATAATTTTATTTTATAAATTTATTTACGTTTCTTCGGAGCAAATTCCAAGCCACGAATGTAATTCTTATTTATTCGATATTTATCTGTAATTAAAAAAAAATATTTAATTATTTTATCTAACTACTATCGAGTGATTAAAAATAAAAACATACCAGTTAATAATTTATATACATAAAGAACTTGATTTCCTTGTACAAGTACACTGGGAGTTTTTTTACCAGGTATGTCGGTTATCGTTGCGCTGGCGCCAATTCCTTGACATTCTTTGCTGAACTCATCAAGTTTTATCCCAAACGTTTCTAAGTTATTGACGAGAGTTACCTAAAATTTTTTTTTTTTTTTTTCATTAATTATATTATCTTTGTTATTGTTTAATTAATTATTTATTTATTTTTTACTTTTTTATTGTTACATCGTGAAGCTACGGTAATATCTATAGGCTCTAACTTTCCCGTGTGCAGTAACTTTGTACCGGCAACAGTTATTTCGTGCGTGTGTGTCATTCGTCCGATAAATTTATTTATTCCATCTTCCATCGTTAATGTCAACACATTTTCTTTTGTACGCAAAATATCCGCAAGTTGAGGATTTATATTTAATATCCTAAAGAATATAAATATAGTCAATTAAAATTATTTTATAAATTTATTGCCAATAATAAATATATTACTTTCTTACTTTCCATCCTGGAGATTTTCTTTTTTAACATATTCAGTGAAGCATTTACGAATCTCCAGACGTTTCATAATATCACCTTTCCTATTAATTTATTTAATAATTTTTAAGTAATTTGCTATTTTTATTATCTAATATTTAATACATACTCGTATCCAAATTTAGAAACTACTGGAAGAACATTAGCAGTTACTTTAAAACACTCTGCGACAACTGGAGCATTTGAAGATTTATTTAGTTCACAATCTGATGATTCATTAATGACCAGTTCTTTTAATAATGGATGTTCAGTCTAAATCAATATGATATATCAATTTTTTATAGCATGTAAAAATTTTATATGTTATAATGTACCTTAACATATGTAATACTTTCAACTCCTTTGAGAATTGTCGTATCAATAACTCCTTTAGTTTTCATAGCTGCTAGAAATACCGACAATTTTTTATAACTGGACTTTTTAATATCAACAACTTGATCTGGAGGACATGCAGCTATCAAATGATTTTTAAAAAAACTTGAACTGAGTATCGGTAATTCGGTTTTTTTGAATCTTTTGCATGCTTTTAAAAAGCAGTACTCCAATAATTGATCCATCTCTTTAATGGGGTCTACATCTTCAATCAATTCAATTGGTTCTTTATTTTCCTATTAAAATAATTATAGTTAAAAATTTATTTAAAATTTGAATGAAAAAAAATTACCTGTTCAATCTCATTACTATTATTTTTATTGTCCTCTAAATTTATCGAGTTAATTAATTGCTCAGCATTATCAACGGATTCTGGTTTATCATCAGTAACTTGAGTGAGTTCACCATTAGGTTCTTGATCGGCTGGCTCGTCAACTTTTTCATTATCAAAAGATGGATCTATTTGTGGCCTAGCTGGTGGTTTTCCCAATTGACATAACATGTCACCTATCACGTGTATTATATCAACACACTTGCCACGACCACCAGACATGTACATGTCTTCTGAGGAATGTGATGTCACGCCAACGGCAACTGCTGCCTATGTTTTTATTTATTTAATTTAAAAAATACTCCGTTTCTTTTTGTTTTATTATTAAATTAATTTTTTAACTAATATTATTAATTATTACTTACCATATTGTCTTCCGTGATTACTGCAACCGGAGTATTTCTTAATAATTTACCATAAGAGTGGAATGTAGGTGGTCCATCTAAAATAACACCAGGTAACATCAAGCCAGCTCCACTTGCCAGCTTAGGAATAACACCATTATGAGTTTTAAATGTATACAATAAATTAGGATATTGCCAGAGTGAAAATATTGTTGGAAATAATGGCACTGTTGATTGAGATTGATCAAGTTGAAAGAACATTGGAATTTTAGCAACACAATATAATTTACATATTTCTCCACTGTGTGTTACTGCTTTCATAAAACTTATTGCCTCCTTTTTTGGTAATAAATTTTGTACTTGGCTGTCAGTTAAAGATGGAAATGCACTCAATACATCTTCACATAATTTTTTTCTGAAATAAAAAACAAATTTAATTGTTGAATTAAAATTTATATAAATAATTATTTAAAACTAACCTTTCAGTTCCCTTGAGTTGATTATTCGACTTGACTTTTATTGGTTTAAGAAACATTATTAAAAAAAATAAAAAGTAATAAATACTTAGAGACAATAAAATTTTTTTTTGTTGGTCAATTTATTTACTTATGTTGTCAAAAATATTGAATACTGTTTGTATTGTTATTGTGTGACATTTATTATTATTATCATCACGTGTAAATTTATATATTTATGCTGTCATGATTTTACCTTCAGATGGCTCTAGCAGTTCGTGAGAGTGTGTTGTGCAGTGTGTTAGAGGTGACAGGTTGGCTTACTGCTAACCAGCAAACCAGCTGTTCATAAATCTGATGAATTATTGATATTTTATTAATCAAAGCTTAATAATTGGATAATTAATATTGTTAATAAATTTTAAATTATAAAAATGAGTTCGGGTGATTGGGATGAAGTTAAAAGATTAGCCGCTGACTTTCAAAAGGCTCAACTCAGTTCTACATTATTAAAGTAAATATAAATATTTTTTATTTATATTAATATTTTGTGGTTCATAAAATTAGAGTTAATTTATATTTTATTAATATTAATTATTTTGCAGGTTATCTGAAAGAAATTGTGTTGAAATAATAACAAAGTTAATAGAAACAAATTTATTGAGTGTTCTATTTACAGCTGATGGAAAAGAATACATAACACCACAACATCTTGAAAAAGAAATAAGAGATGAATTGTATATGAGCGGTGGTAGAATAGATTTAGTTAAACTAACAAAAATATTAAATGTTGACTTTACTCAAGTATCTAAAATAGCCACTGAAATAGAAAAGCATGACAAAGGAGTTAGAATACTTTTGGGTCAGCTGATAGATCAAAGTTATGTCACTAAAATAGTCACGGAAATAAATGATAAGCTAAACCAAGTTGGTCACATAAATATTGCTGAACTGACGGTTCATTATGATTTACCTGCTGATTTTTTGCAATCACTTACTGAGAAAGCTCTGGGTAAATCCATTCAAGGGCAGCAGGATAAGCAGGACCCTAAATTTTTCTATACTGACAATTTTATTGCACGAAATAAATGCAAAATTCGCGGAGCACTTGCTGCTATTACGATTCCTACACCACTGTCTGCTATTATTGGTCAATCTAATGTTCCTGAGAGAATTTTTTTCTGTAAGTTAATTTAAAAAGGTGTTTTTAAATTATTTTGATAAGTAATTTATAATTTATATTGTTTTCAGCTATTTTTGATGATTTACAAAATACAGGAGAAGCACCAGGTGTAATTACTAACAAACAAATAAATAGCGGAGTTTATGTACCAACAATTTATTCTAAAACACAGTCAGAATGGGTCAACAATTTTTACAAGCAAAATGGCTACTTAGGTAATATCATAATCTATATTATTAAAAGAGAATAAAAAAAATTTTGTATCCAGGATAGTCATATAATTCTCACCGATAGTCAATTTATTATGATAAGTACTTAGGCTGCATTCGAAAATGCTCTATCTCTAGATGCACAATTAAAAAATGACCTTGTATCTTTTAAACTATTGACATTTTTAAAGATATAAACTCATCCTTACATTACACTCATCAAGACCTTTCATTTGAGTACCCACATCAATTTTTAATATATTTTATATCTTTTATGTATATGTATATATGAAAAATATATCAAAAATGCATGTGGGTACTCAAATGAAAGCTCTTGATAATTGTAACATCGGGATGAGCTTATATCTTTAAAAATGTCAATAGTTAAGAAAGTACAGTGCAATTTAACAAAAGTCATTATTTAATGAAACAAAATTTTATTTATTTATTTATTTATTTATTTATTTATAGTTCAGTCACATAGTGACTGCAAGGTTGCTAGTTATTATTATTCAGACATTAATTTTTATTTATAAATAAATAAATAATTATTTTTATCGACAGAGTATGATGCCCTGACTCGCCTGGGAATAAATGACGGAAAAAGTTACATAAAACGTCACTTTCCACAAAACACACCGATACTATTGGACAGCGTTGCTGTGGGTCCAGCAATAATTGATCAAATAGATGCCAATATTGAAGAAGTTATCGCTACAAGTTCATTCGTTGATATTTATCCTCTTATGCCATCAGTTTTCTCACCCGAGGATATTGAAATCCTATTAAAAGACGCGCAAAAACGTTTGAAAAAAAATTTTCATATTTTTGTCACTACCGTCATTGTTTCAGAGGCCTTTTTACATAATTTAAATAATAAACTCGAATCAATTGCCGAATTAAAAGCCAAAGAGGCTGTCAATAGTGGCAAGTGGCTCCAATACGTTGCTGAGAGTAAGATAAAAGCTAATAAAAATAATGATAACAAATTTGAGAGTAGTAATAAAAAAGATGACCGGAGAAAGAAGGCTGCCAGTGGTAAGGCTGGAGGTGGAGCTCAAGGACGAGAGACTAAAACTAAATCAACTAAGAAAAAATATCATCAGGGAAAAAATAATGACAATGATTATGATAGTGACGATAATAAACCCAAAGCTTCTGATAAATTTGAATTGATATTATTTTCAGCGCAAGATTTGAAGATAGAACTCAATAAATATGAAAATTTATCAGATATTGAAGAACTTGTTGATGAGTTAACTAATTATTTCCTTGTGAAGTTGAATAAATTATCATTTAAATTAGCTGAGCAATTTTCCCAAGCTACCAAAACAACAAACTTCAGCGATGTTGAAGATAAATTAAACATGTTGATTACAAACATCCGTATATTTGAGAAAGGGATCAAATTAATAGGCAACAAAGATACTGTTAATTCATTGACAAAATATTTAATCAAAACACTGGGTATTGATTTTATAAATGAGTTACTAAAGTTAGCAGCTGTACAAAATATTTTACAGTGTCCGACTAATTTAACGACAGAGTCACGACAGAAAATGATACTTGAATTGCCTGACGATATTAAAACTGATCTTGAAAATGTTAACAGAGCTGTCGCAAAAGGCTCCATTGAAGATTTGTTAAGTTCTGCTGATTCGGCGATGGCCGCCTGTTGCTTGGTACTGAAGAAATTTGATAAGAAACGGGAAAAGGCTGTTATACTTGGTCACAAACAAGCTCTTTTAGAAGAATTGAAACAAACTGAAGATCCTGCTTTGGCTCTTCACTTGACAACCAGTATTTTATTTACAGCTGCTACTCAGTCTGCTCTTCACATGTCTGGTAGACATGTTTCTTCTGTTTTATCTTTTCTTCAAGCATTTTTAATTCCTGAAACTTGTACTTTACTCATGGGATATCACGGTAAATTATTATGACACTAAAGTTAGCCGACGTTTATAATTTTTTGATAAAAAAATATTTTTTAAAAATTACACTGCCAATTTTTAAAGTTTTTCACAAGTGAAAATTAAAAAAAAAAAATTCTAAAAATTTTTTTATTTAAAAAATTGTAACAAAAAAAAGAAAATAAAAAATTGCACTTGTAAAAAAACTTGAAAAACTATCAGTGCAATTTTTTAAAAATATTTTTTAGTTCTTATTTAATAAACGAAAAAAATCAAAAAATTAAAAACGTCGGCTAACTTTATTTATTTATTTATTTTTGATATGATTAACATTATATTTATTTCTTCAGATCACGTATTGGAATTACTGAGCTCCAATGATGCAGTAGCAAAAGAAGAAACACGGAAATTATTAGAAAATGACTTGGAGAAATTAAAAGACATCGCGTATAATTTTAAAGATCAAATTAAAAACTCCGAAAAAAATGAATGACGTTGAGAATTATTTTTTGTAAAAAATAAATATAATTTTTTATTGATGATAAATTTTATTGTACTAATTAATTTTATTACTGGCAATTAATTATTATTATTATTATTATTATAAAAATGCATATACTCAAATGTGTGTGACACCTTTAAAACATAGTATAGCCATTTGAAGATAAAATCGGGATTTTGGCGCACGCGTACCTGGATAATAAAATATGTATTCTTACCTATGTATGAGTTCGGAGTCCATGTGGGTCACCGATAGATGCATAGATGTTTAAAGTCAAGGACCGACACAGTTTTACCCATCTATAAACCGTAGCTACTTTCGGCAATATCTTTATACATGATTTAATAATGTAACATATAATTTGTTTTTTATTTTGGTTCAATCAAATTCAAAACCAGTTCCTTTATATAAAATTACGTCGTCACTAAACAGTAAAAAAATTTTTTTTAAAAGCATTACATTGACAATATAACTTATAAAAACATGAAAAGTGTTTT
Organism: Cotesia congregata; assembly: GCA_905319865.3. NCBI lineage: Eukaryota > Metazoa > Arthropoda > Insecta > Hymenoptera > Braconidae > Cotesia > Cotesia congregata. The sequence continues at coordinate 23,237,532 of CAJNRD030001122.1, read as the reverse complement.
ATTTGAAAATTTCGTGTCAAAGATATCGTATACTGTTTTATATCCAACCATTTTTGTGCATTGTGTTTTTTAATTGACATTTTTCTGATACTTTAAGGATTTATTGGAGTGTAAATAATTTTTTACAGTGATTTAATTGTTTAAAAAAAGTTAAATATTTATTTAAAGTAATAAATAAACAATATAGAGGATTTAAAAATATGAGTTAAAATTTCTTTTTAAAAAATTTAATATCCTTGAAATGGAGTAGACACCTACACACCATATTTAAACAATTCTATACGTAAGTCTGTCTAATGATCCTTAATATAAGTAGAATATATTATTTATTTAAATGAAATTAAAAGTTTTTGTAATTTTTTATCAAGTTATTGACATTGAAATAATTTTATTGAGTGACTTGCAATAATTAAGAACTGATTAAATTTTTAGGATGATTGACACGTGAAAATAAATAAAAAAAATGTCCATGGAGATGGCAATGCACAACAAAGTAATTGGATAACAACTAAACTACTGTGGAGTGACAATTATCCATTAAATTGTCTTTTACAAATAAATACTTTTTATCTGGTAAATTGGTCAATTAAAAAAAAATAATATTTTAAATAAATACTACGGTAGGGTATAACGTGAAAAAGTGTAAAAGTTTAATTGTATCCTAATGCGGGTATGTGGATGCATTTACACCAAAAAAAATGCCAAGAAGGCATCAGCAGAGACTCTCAAATCTCTGCAACCTGTTTAGTTATTTTATTTATTTGTCAGATTTGTGTTAATGCACAAATAACTGATGCCGCCGTACCCCGTATTTCCAAGGATGCCGATACACCGCAAGACATTCTCAAGGCATCGGAAAATATTGATCATAAATGTACTAACATGACTTCTGTCCTCAATCCTGGTAATTTTTTAATACTTTCATATTTGTTTTACATCAATATATTTAACACGTGCCTAATAGTTAAATTTAAAAATCAATATAATGAAATAATGAAGGGATATTTATAGAGAAGGATATTTATAATTTTGGGACAAAAGGTTATCATATTGAACTTGATTCTTTAAAATTAAATGACTTTGTCTATAATTATACATACACTGAGAAAAAAAAAAAATTTCTTATTGGCTCAAGTATCATTTAAAATAAATTAATTGTCTTGTTCATAAAATAATAACAATTCACAGTTTGATGGAAATATTTATTCAAAGTCTAAGAATACATCAAAACACATATCTCAATTATTCATACATCAATTGTTAAAATCATGTTAAATAAATTTTGGTTTTTTGACAAAAGAATATCAATATCTATCATATGATAATAAAATATTGGCATTAATTTTGATAGATTAACAAACGAAAATATTATTAATAATTGAATATTATATTTTAATTTAAAAGATACAGGTTTGTCGATGGTGAGCCATGACTCTGGGTATCCTTATCCACCAACAGTGCCTCCATCATTTTTAAGCGGAGCTCTCACTTGCCAGCCCTATCGTGGAATTTATGTTAATCACATCTACTTTCAGTTAGCAAATGCCTTTTTTTTATTGTCGCATTTAGCTCCAAGTGGAATACACGGTGTATTATATTTGAGATGCACATTATTAATTGGTTGCGCATTTCTTGCATTATGGGGATGGACAATAGTCTGCTGGTTTGACGCCACTATGTGGAATGGTCTATTTGTAGCTATTAATTTTGTCCACGTTTGCACATTACTCTATCGTTTAAGACCTATTAAATTTTCAAAAGAAGTTGAAGAGGTAAAAATCATACATGATCACTAAACACACTCTATTCATAAATTTCCCTTTATTTATTTATTTATTTATTTTTATTTTAGGTTTATGCAGCAGTATTTCAACCGTTAAGAGTTTCAAGGCATCAATTTAAAAAAGTATTAAATTGTATGAAAGCCATCAAACCTTTAAAGTATCAACAAGTTTATGCACAAGAAAAATCTACTAAAGTAGATTCTTTATCTTTAGTACTTTCGGGAAAGTTAGTTAAAGTTATTGATTTTATTTTTAAAGTATAAAAGTTATATCATATAAAAAATATTTTATTTAATTAATTTTTGTTTTTTTAACAGACTAGTTGTATCACAAAATGGTAGAGCACTTCACATTGTCTTCCCTCATCAATTTCTTGATTCACCTGAATGGTTTGGAGTATCCACTGATGAATTCTTTCAGGTAAATTTTATTTAATGATAAATTATTACTTTTTTTATTTTTCATTTTTAATAATTCATTTTAAAGGTATCAATAACGGCAATGGAAGATTCTAGAATATTACTTTGGCATAGAGATAAATTAAAATTGAGTATAATGACAGATCAATTTTTACAAGCAGTCTTTGATCATATATTAGGTAGAGATGTTGTCAAAAAATTTATGCAAGTAAGTTGTTGAATTTATGATACTATAGTTAGCAGACATTTGATAATTTTTGATTTTTTCAATAAAAATAATAAGTAAAAAATTTTTTTTTTAATTTTTTAAAATGATTTTTTTCAAAAAAATATTTTTAAAAATTTTTTCGATGTCAGCTAATTTAATTTTCATGTAAAATTTTATTAAATTTAATGATAAAATAATTTTTAATAATATTTAGGTAAGTGAAACAATGGCAGCGGGTACTCACCAACACCATGGGCAAAACGGGCAAGTTGTTGGACTAGGTGGAGTTGGAAATTTAGAAACTGATGCAGATACTAAATTATTTGTCGTTAAAAAGTCAGATAATCACGGAATTACAGCACTAATAAGTCGTCAACTTCAAGGTAAATAAATATTTTATTAAACAATAAATGAAATGAGAATAGAAAACGTTCAAATATTAAAATAGTGACAAATCAACGGTAAATTTCATAAAACACTGATATGTTTTAATTAAATTACGTTGCAAATTATATATTTATTTAAAAATCATTTGCAATCATTATCTCATCATATTAGCATGTTTAAATAATATAAAAAATTAAGTAAAATAAAAAGAATAAATCCTGTATTTACTCTGCACGTTCCTTAAATACAAAGAGTGTTATTTATAATAGCTTAATGTAATTGCTTATAATTTATAATTTGCTCTTTATTTAAACAATTAGCCACTTCAACGCTATTTACTGTTCATTTAAAGTTATTATTATTTTATTTAATTTTACACACATCAATGTACATTAGAAAAAAAAAAAAAGAAGAAATCATGCATTGTCATCTTTATAATTTAGTTGGTATTTTTTTGGTTTTGGTTTGGGTAGAGGAGAGAGTGCCGCTGCTGTATACGAGCCCCGATGTGTTGAACAACGCACTGCATCACCTAAACCATCTTCACGCGCCTTATATACTTCCCCTTTATACCAAAACAACCAATGACAATTCCTCCCAATCAGAATCCTAATTGTTTAATAACCATTTTCCAACAAACAAAATTATAAATTAAAAAACAAAAATTTATATATACACATAAATATATATCTTCGATCCTTCATCTGAATTTATGTTTGGTACATCAATGTGTACATCTGCTGTGTATTAAGTACGTACGTCAATGCCAATGGGTTACTCAATTATTTTCTTCCCGATAATATCCAGGTGAGTTATTTATCCACTCCTTTTGATAATTTTTATTTTATTTATTTATGCTACTCTTATTATTATTTAGATTTTTTTTCTATAAACACTTGTCAAATAGATGTTTAAAATATACCACACTTGTTCCTCGCCTCAACCACTTTTATTTAATATATTTTAAATTCATTGAGCATTTATGTTTTATTTTATTTATTCTACGTATCGCGCTAAATAAATAAATCACTAAATTTTATTATTATTATTATTATTATTATTATTAATTATACAGTACAACTTTTAATTGCTACATCATAAAAATAAAACCCGTACGTTTTTCATCATGCTAATTTCATTAAATTTAATTATTAAAAATTATAAATATTATTTTTATTTATATTATTTTATTGATAATTTTCAATTTATTTGTCTAGGTTTACCTAGGATTAGATACTATTATTGTGGTAAGTTCAGATAATTTTTTTAACTTTTAAATTGAATTAAAGTGAAGCATCTCTCCTCTGTAATTAGTTTAACTAGAGTATTGCTCGTCTAATAAATTAGATAAATTGAAAGCACTTTTAAAATTCTGATCAAATAATCAATAATGAAATTAATTTAGTAGAATATTAATTAAATAAAAAATTGTAGCTGCTGGAGATCCAAATGCTTGGAGATTGGGAAGAATTGAAGAGACTGATCATGAAACACCTGTCTAAAATACAATCAGCATTTCACAGTGTCATTCTCAAACAGTCAATTTAGTCAACCAATCATAAAACTTTGGGAGTATGTGAATATTAGGGAATGAGCACAAAAAATTAGTTGTGACATAATAGTTGATTATAAAATTAATTATTTTTATCAAAAACATTCCTTACCAGTGATTAATGACATTTAATTATGTTGATAAGTGATAATTAATATTAATATTGATAATTATATATCTTCCTTGATTCTAATTGAGTAGTCTTTTGTACAGTGAATATTTAAACTTATTATAATGCTTCCAAATTATTTTGTGCCATGTATCTTTAAGTATTTTGTATAATGCAACGAGTCATAAATAATGTTTTTGTTATATTTTTATTTTATTTTTTGTTCTTTAATATTTGTTATGCATTTTCTCATGTATTGGACGTATATATGTTAAAAAATTAGCATTAATAAAAATTAAAATTAAAAAAATTTATTTGTCTTAATTATTAACAAAAAAAAAAAAAAAAAAAAACATACCAAGGTAATTAATCTCAAATTAAATTTACTTTGAAATATTTTGTTAAATAAATTCCAATCTACAAATAATATTATTTTATAAATAAATGATATAGTTTTTCAGCTCAATTTAATTTTACAATTAATATTTAATTAAATTCTATAGAAGCGATTTAAGTATGCTTAATACTATTAAAAAAATTATTTTACTTATTGCGATATCATGAATGAAGCATTAAAACTAAAATAAATTGATGAAGACGAGCGTTTTACAATCATTAAGGTCAAAAATTTTACGGCCATAAAATTTTCTGACGTTTTGGTGGAGAATGATTGGAAGACGACTGCAAAATATAAAAAAAAAAATATATTAAGGTACTAAACTTAGATAAAAACAATAATAATATAAATAAATTATTTCATACATTACTCTTCCTTTTCTGATCATTTGAAACTTGATGAATATCATTAGACAGCCTTATATTATTCTGCTCACATTTTAATTTATTAATAGGAGATTTTAAAATACCATTTTTATCACTTGTGTTTAAATGATTTGTATCGTCATTCTCAAATGACTTATCAAGTGTCTCTCTGCAAATATTAATGAAAATTAAAGTAGTAGATATTTAATAAATTTTAGAATTTTTTTAAGAAATAAATTAGTTCAAAAAAAATTAGAAAAAAACTTGACATGCAGAAATTTTAAAAAATAAAAAATGCAATTTTTTGGAAGAAATTTTTTTGTTAAATAAAATTAAAAAATTGTCAAGTGACTGCTAACTTTAATGTCGTAAAATTTTATCAAATAGAGTATATTTACATAAAAAAAAAAAAAAAAAACTTACCTTGACTGTTCAATATCAGAAATTTTTATGTTTTTAGTCACTCTTAGTTCACATAATTTTTTACCCAATGATCTCTGGTCATTGTATTTTCTTTGCGGCATCGGCAAAGCAATCCGCTTAAAAACCTCAAGTAGTTTTAGTTTGTCCATAGATCCAATGTCTTTTATGACAATACATTTCTGTAAATATATCAAATAAAAAAATTTATTGATTAACAATCAAGTAAACAAACAATATAGTTTAATAATAAAATATAACCTGCATTAATACATACATCTTTCAATATCTCGCGTAATTTACAGTCAGATAACAAATGAGGAGATGTCAAGTTGGAGCAATCCATTTTTTAAATTTATTTTTAAATAAATAAATCAAAAGATAAACTTTAAACTGTTTTTATTGTTATTATTATCAACTTTAAACTCTCCAACGTGCTTGTGTACTGCGTGCTCCGTTTATACTGAATTTTAGGTTTCATTTACATGTAAATAATATTTTACCTGTTCGGTGTTTACATTTTTTCCAATAATGACAGAGCGAATAATTTGACTTTTAAAACTCGCCTGAAACATTTTCAACAATAAATTTGACGTTTGATAATTTTTTTTTATCTTAAATCATTTTTAACCTATAAATTTATTTATTAATTAAATTTATTATGAAGTGAGTGTATAAATATACTACGAAATATATAAATATAAAATCAAGATGCGGGAAAGAATAGAAATCGGTGAGTTAATAAGTAATAATACAATTGAAACAACTGAAAATAACTGACAGACTTTCGATAATATTCTAAACAATAATTAATTTTATCAGTAATTGAGTAATAAAAATTCTAGGAATAATTTCTAATGACAGCAGTCATGAAGGAACAATAATGCAAATAGCAAATAGCCTTGATGCATTACAATCAGCAGCCTCACAAATATTTCAATCAATTGATAACAGAGTTTCTAATTATTCAAAAAGGTAATTTTGTTTTTTTTATTTATTTATTACAATGTAAAAATGAATAATGAATTTATTTCAGACTCCAAGATGTAAAACAAAAAGCTACTAAGCTTCAAGATCAATTATTTTATTTACAAAACAATATGAGTTTGAAAGCGATAAAAATGTACTCAGACGCCAAGTACCCTGCGTATTCGACTTACAAAGAGTATCAAACACTTATAAATAATCCAAAAGAGGTAACTAATGAAGTAACGAGCCAAGTGGAGAGTTTTTCTGTACGGCGTCCAACTGAGTCAGGTGTCAGAGCTGATCATTATGCCAGCGAATTGAAGCTCAAAGAAAAATTACAATTTTATTATGTCATGAACAAGTCATTGAAAAAAGACTGCTTGGATAAAACAAATGAGACTCCAGTAACGAGAGTATCGTCAGTAAGTGCATTGCTAATTGATGATGATGATAAAATATCTAAAAAATATACGGGCTTGTCTTCGGAACTTGGCAATAATAACCAGAGAAAAATTGAAGATGCTCCTAATTCAATAAATCAGCCGTGGCAGTCATCGGATTTTGACTCACCATCATATTTATATGCTCCGATGTTAGGCGAGGTAAGTTCTAATTTATTTATTTATTTATTTGTTAGGATAATATATTTTTGATTTCATAAATTGATTATCAAATTAATTATTATTAATTATTATTAATTATTTATTGCTTAGGTTCCGCAAATAAATGTACCAGCGATATTACCAGATCTTCCAGGAATAGTAGACGATGAGAAATTTGTCCTAGACTTGAGTTTTCAAAGCCCGATAGCCCCATCCTCAGCAGTAACATCACCGACAGCACGAATCGATCTTCCAGACGCTGCTATGACAGTAAAGGACGATAAACAGACCAAACAAATTCAAAATCCTCCAAATCTTCCCAATTTAGATCAAGACAATACAGAAACCTCGGCAATACCGGCTCCGCTCCCGCCACCTCCACCTCCTCCTCCAGTTACTAAACCTGAAAGCTTACCGATACCTCTAACATCTACATCAGCACCACCACCACCACCGCCGCCACCTCCTCCACCTCCTCCACCTCCTCCACCTCCACCTCCAGCTTCTTCATCAGCGACTGCTGAATCCAAAGAACAGAAAGTAGAAATGAAACCTACAGCGAAACCACCAGCCTCAACCGACGATCGCAGTAATTTAATGGAAGCTATTAGAGCTGCTGGAGGGATTGGCAAGGCTAAACTTCGTCAGACTACCGCTGAAAAACCCAGTGACAGGTGGTCATCGGCCGCTGTAGGCGGCGATTTGATGGCCGATTTACACGCAAAGCTCTCACTGAGGCGTAAAGGCATTGCTGGAGGCAGTGCTGGTGGAGCTGGTGGGTCTATTGGAGCTTTAGAAAGAATATCTCGTTTAATTCCGCCGCCACCTAAGCCTAATGAAGCTTCTGATCGTAATTCTACAAGCGAATACGATTCACAGCCCGATGCTGACGACTGGGAAGAATAATTTTAAGTCTGGATTTCTTTTTTTATAAATAAATATTAATGTATATTTTTTTTTTTAATTATTAATATTTTAGACATACTATTAAGTATTGTAAATATTAATAATAGATCTATATTGTTTTTTTCTTTACTATTAATCTTGATTTTTTTTATTGATAATCCAAAATAAGCATGGAGGATATATTAGTAGCAAAATAAAACTCGCTGTGCATCAAATCAATACATAAATACTAATTAAAATTAATTTAGCAGATATTTGATAATTTTAAAAATATTTTTAACAAATAAATTATGGCAAAAAAATTGATATGTAAAAATTAAAAATTTAATTTTTTAGACCAAATTTGTTTGTTAAATAAAATTAAAAAATTATCAAGTGTCACTACTAACTTTAATCTTATAAATATTAATTTATAGTCATATTGTAGTGATATTTTTATAATGATTAAAAAATGTGTTTATTATTATATAAATAAATTAAATATTAGTTTGAAATAAAAGAAATAATGCCGGTTAATATTTAAGTATTGTATATATATATATATACCTCTACCCTCCATAGATACATGGGATTCCTATTAATACAACACAAGACACTCAACATCACAAATAAAAATTATAAAAACAAAATTCAGAATTGCCAATTAAAAAAATTGAAATTTTTTCATCCACCTGAACGTACAATCACATAAAATAAAATGTAAATAGTAAATATGACACCGCACCAGTCTAAGTAAACAGGTTTATATGTAAATATCTGGAGCTACATGTGCAAATAATTTTTTTTATCTATCAAATAAATCAATTTAATTCCTGGCGGGAAAGAAGAGACGAATTGGATTCGAGATGAGAATTTAATCAGCCAATTAAAAAGCTGGAAATAAGTCAGCAGTTGTGTGCAAATCTGAGTAATTTTTCATTATGTCAGTGTTAGGCAACAATCAAAGGTGGTTAGTGTCGGTGTGATTGTTCATTGCTACCCTCAGCTTCATAATAATAATTGGTATTTATAACAGAAAGTGACAAGGACTGATCATCAGCAACACTCATTAGAATTTGACACGTCTTTAATATTAGTTTGGTTTAATTAGAGTAGAATTGTAAACAAAATAATTGTTAAATATCTGACCGAGATTGGTAAATTGTGGCACATGGTTGATTTTAACTTGCGCAGTGTACCAAAGGAAAGGTCAGGGCGGGCTAAAGTCGATTACCACAATGCGGCAAGCTAGCTCATGAAGAAAAAGAAAATTTTTTTATCATCATGTCATTTGTGTGGTGATAAATAGACAGATTTGCTATTAATTATCGTGATTGCTAAGTAATTTGAAAGGTTTCATTGAATGATGGCTGATCTATTGCTCTCTGTTGAATATTATTGACTAGTTGAAATCCAAGAACAGTAAATCGTTGCGCATGACCATTATTTTCATACACGATACTATCTACGAGTGTTGCGTGATACTGGCTACTGTCAATTACTTGTTCGTAAGTATCCTTTTATTTATTTATTTTCAATAACTCCTTACTCCTTACTCCATTATCTGTAATTTTAAGTGTATTGAGAGTTTGGATTAATAATTGTTTATTTTGTTTTTTAATTTAGAATTTTTTTATCAGAAGAAATGAATTTGGTGCATGGTAGAGTGACATAACTTTAACTGGTACCATAAAAATGCATTAGCAACACGTGTATATACTTTTTTAATGCAACGGTCAATTTGTTGTGACATATAATTACAATAAGACGTGTAAATCGATAGTAAAGTAATATTTTATTTTTTTTATTTACAGTGACGCATGAAAATTTATTTAATGTGCAAGATATAATTGGCGCGAAGTAGTCGACTGAAAATTACATGTAATTATTTTTTTAAATTAAGGTATTAATGACGTAAGAACAGTTGAATTATCATTTTTTAATAATTATCTATTTTTCCTTATTTATTTTTTTTTTTTTAGAATTAATTTTTAACGCAAATTTTTAAACCAAGGTCAACTATTTATAAATTTAGGGACTTTTTGAGTTTAAAAATATATAATTTTACTTTTTATTATTTTTTTTTTAAGTTACGTAAGTAGTATTAAATTACAGGAAAAAGATTATATTTATAAAAAATTACAAATTACTGTGATTGCGTACATCTATTCTAATATCAGCAGTAATTCTTATCAGGAATTTTAAAAATTATCAAAAATTCCAATCTAGATATTCACTGATAAAAAATTCAAGTTTTTAGTTAAAATAAAATTTTTTAAAAGGATTTACTTGCAGTGATTTTATCAAGAGTTTGAACAAACCGCGTCTATGTATTATCAAACCAACCGCTAGATGGACGCTAACATTGCAAAATATTCGCGAGTTTCGCAAAAGTCTAAAATCGACTTGAAAAAATTTTTTTTAAATTGTAGTTTGAATTTTAAAAAATTCTAGCGCTACCTAAAATTGAACAACATGTTGAAGAATAATTGAGAAGAAAAATAAAATAATTTCGCTGAATATTTAATGAGAAAATTAATTATTTCTATCTTCTCGCAGGTGGTTGTTAATAGTGCAGTTTAGTATATAAGGATCAAGCTAACGTGTAATGTCAGGTAGTCCGATGCTTCTCAGGAAAACCTACGCATCATGCGGCCTAATACCAGACCACATCATGTCCAGTACTCAAGTACAATAAAAACCGTCATCGATTCGATAATTTACTTAATTAAAACAATACTGTAGAAGCGACTTTGACTACTCTTTTGCTATCGGTGATGATGATGATAATAATAATTGTTTTAACTTTTGACAATTTAATTATAACAATGGCTTTAATCTTCTAGACATGTTAATTTATTTTACACCTGAGGTGTCAATAAATTATTTAATGCTAACTAAATTGTATTGATCAGATAAATTTATAGCTGATGAAAACTCAAGCTGAAATAATTATTGATAATTTTAGAGGGGAAAAAAAATAAGTAAAACAACGCAAAAAAAAAAAAAAAAAAAAATAATTTGAATCAAGTTAAAAATTATTTACTTGATTCAAATTAATTTTTTTTTCTGTGAATTGTTTTAAATTTTAAAAATATAAATGTAGGTAAGTTTTAGGACATGTCGTAACTAAGAATTTTGGCCATGATGATGAGACATGAAAGCATTTAATGTATTCGAGCCAACTTTGAATCACGTCGGAGGATAGTAGTTCGATAGGTTGTAGTCATTCGGTCTGGTTTGCTCTTTTAAATACTTACTTAATATTTTAATGACAATCCAAACTCAACCGGTTTTAGCTCATCCTTTTATTATACTATAAATTATAATTTATAATGTATACAGTTCTTATCTTTCTACATAATAATAGTCTGCGAATTTATTAAAAATTTTTTTTGTTTCAGCGCTGATTAATAAATTTACACTGTTGGATAATTAACACCGAGAAGATCATCCTGAAGGTTCTGTAAAAAAAAAAAAAATAATGGAGCCACGTGATGATGTTGAGGAAGAAGTTCAAGATGATGCTTTTGATGAGTCTCAGAGTTTATCATCCCCAGCTGTTGAACTGTCGAGAGATAAAAAAGGATTAAAAAGAAAAACGAGTATCTTCAAGTACTATTCATTTAAATCAACAGGTATTGTTATAAAAATAATAATTTTTTTTTTTAGGAATTTTACAAGTAGTGCATTATTTATAGTCGCTCTATAACGAAACTTAATTTTTATCTTTATGAACAAGTATATACGGTCAAATTACGTCGATCAAAGTCTAGAAGCGATAACAGAGTTTCATCGAGTTTATTGTTTTATTAATTGATTACTGAATTATTACCAGAGTAATTTTTCTTTCTCATTCTAATTATCAGGAATTTTAAAGAGCTAAATAAATGCTGTAAATTAACTCGAATTTTATTGTGACAGATGTCTTACTATGTAGCTTTGTATTCTAATAATAAAGTCATGAATATCAGATAGGTGATGTGCGAGCCCGAGAACACGAGATTGAGCATCACGAGACGGTTTAAAGAGCTGCCAAAAAAAAAATCACAAGATCCTGTTACATTTATATTATTTATTACCGCGACAACACGTGGAATTTTTTAATCGATAAACTTAAATGTCACAGCTTAAAAGTTTATTTTATGTCAAAAAAAATTTAGTTCAAAAGTTTCCTTATAAAAAAGAAGAAAAAAATTAATGACTGTTTATTTTAAAATTCCCAGCGATAAATAAAAAAAAAAAGTTTGAAATATAGACGTCTGAACGATAATAACAATATCGGAGCAGCTAAAGAGAGAGGAGAAGGCACAAGCCTCCACCGTCAGCCAATCGGACTCCGCCGAATGTAGTGACATCACGCCTGAATGTACCGGCATATCATAAAATAAAAAACAAAACGGAAATAAAATGAGTAGGCAGTGATCAGTATAAACTCACATTGCACTTTACACACTACTTGGATACTATACCCCTCGTCTGGCTAAGTCTTCTCCAGACGAATTAGTTTACTCAGTATGCAATATTGAGACTTGGAAATTTTTTTACTTATTTTTTCAACAGTATCAAATGCATTTATATATTTTTTATTAGTAAATTAACTATTTAAATTATTTTAACATTTATTTATAAAGTGAAAGTTAAGAATTTTTAATAAAAAAAATGGGTAGAAAAAGTGTTAGCAATTGTCCGTCGCCTACCGGATCAACTGTTGAAAATCTTAACTCTGAAAATGTTACGGCAGGCATGTACTGTAATTTATTTAATGTATATTTTTATTGCAAAGTTTCTAATACTTCAGTAATGAGATCAAAGTAATTTATATATTATCAAACAAATATGTACTTTGAGGTCGCATTTTAATGAATTCAAACTGATTTTTTTAACTATAAATTTAAATAGTACAAAGTTCATGAATTTTAAAACCAGCTAATTAATATTACAGAGGCTTTGCCGGGCTCAACAAAAAAATCAGGACCTCTTGTTGGAGTCATTGATGTCGGTACACGGACTGTCAGATTTGTGGTAAGTTTTTAACTAATTAATTAACTAAATATTAAGTTATAAGAGTTTATTTAGTCAAATATTTTATTTTTTAGATATTTACGGCCAAACGTGTCAGTGAAGTAGCATCCCATTCGATTGACATAGAGCAATTGAGTCCTCAAGAAGGATGGACTGAACAAGACCCCAAGGAAATTTTATTTGCTGTAAAAGCGTGTATAAAAGATGTCGTCAAAAAACTTGAAGGTATTGGTGGAAGTGCTTCTGATATTGTCACTGTCGGTCTTACCAATGCTAGAGAAACAACATTTGTTTGGGATTCAACAACTGGAGAGCCACTTCATAACGCTATTGGTGCGTGTTATTATTTATTTATTAAATAATGACTTTTGTTAAATTCCACTGTATTTTCTTAACTATTGACATTTATAAAGATATAAGCTCATCCTGATATTACACTCATCAAGAGTTTTCATTTGAGTACCCACATGCATTTTTGATATATTTTTCATATATACATATATATATATATATAAATATATAAAATATATGAAAAATTGATGTGGGTACTCAAATGAAAGGTCTTGATGAGTATAATATCGGGATGAGCTTATATTTTTAAAAATGTCAAGAGTTCACAAGATACAAGGTCATTTTGCTTAATCTCTTAATAATACAGATTATAACTTTTTAAATTAATTTTCATTTTATATTGATTACAGTGTGGTCCGATATTCGTACTGATACAATTGTCGATCAGATAATAGCAAAATTTCCTGATAAAAGTAAAAATCATTTGAAGCCTCTGTGCGGTCTACCAGTAAGCCCCTACTTCTCAGCATTAAAAATCCGATGGCTGAAGCAAAATGTTTCTACAGTAAGAAAAGCGATACGTGATAAGAGATGCAAAGTTGGTACTTTGGACACTTGGATTATTTGGGTAAATTTTTTTTATATCTATTGATTGATTAATTAATTAATTAATTAATTAATTAATTAATCAAATTATAAATTATTCCTCGATTGTTTTTTAGAATTTAACTGGCGGTAAAGAAGGTGGTCTTTATATTACTGATGTAACCAACGCTTCAAGAACAATGTTGATGAACATAGAAACTTTGAACTGGGATCCTACTCTGTGTAGGTACTTTGATATCGACATGGGTTTGCTGCCAGAAATAAAGAGCTGTTCTGAAGTTTATGGAAAAATCACCGTTGGACCTTTGTCAGGCATTCCAATATCTGGGGTAAATTATTATAAATTATTTATTAAAAAAAAAAATAAAATACATAATTAATAATATTTGATTAAAAAAAAAAAAAAAAAAAAAAAAAAAAAAACAGATATTGGGTAATCAACAAGCTGCGTTGGTAGGACAAAATTGTCTGAAGCAAGGACAAGCAAAAAATACATATAGAAGTGGTTGTTTCTTACTTTGCAATACCGGAACTACTGTATGTAAATTTTATGTTATTGTTTTGATAGTATTTTAACAAAAAAAATTTATTTTTAGAGAGTTTATTCATCCCATGGTCTAGTCACGACAGTAGCTTATAAATTAGGGCCAAATAGTCCAGCTGTCTATGCATTAGAAGGTTCAGTGGCCGTAGCTGGGGCAGCAATTAAATGGCTAAGAGACAATATGAAACTTATTAAAGACGTTCATGAGAGCGAGCAAATAGCTGAAAAAGTATTCAGCACTGGAGATGTTTACTTTGTGCCGGCTTTCAATGGCCTTTATGCTCCATATTGGAGAAAGGATGCCAGAGGGTAACTTTATTAATTTATATTAATGACATTTATTGTTTCAAGAGCTTTAAAAAATAATAATTTTATTTCCTCAAAGGATAATCTGCGGTCTGACGGCATTTACCACAAAGCAACACATAATACGGGCATCACTTGAGGCAGTATGTTTCCAATCCCGAGATATTATTGAAGCTATGTTCAAAGATTGTGGATTTCCTTTGACAAAGCTCCACACTGACGGTAAAATGTCGACTAATAATTTATTAATGCAACTTCAAGCTGACCTTAGCGGTATACCAGTATGTAAGTATATATTTATTATTTAAAAAAATAATACTTAAATTTAAAAATTAAAATATTTTTTTTAATAAACTCTGAACTATTTACTTTCAGTCAGATCAACCATGCCGGACATTACGGCTCTAGGAGCTGCAATTGCAGCTGGACAAGCTCAAGGCGTTGAAGTTTGGCCTCTCGACGGAGATGAGACTGAAACAGTTCCTAATGACACGTTTTTACCTACAACAACTCCAGAAGGTGATAAATTTATTTTAAATAATTTAGTTTTTCCATTTTGTTATTTTTTATAAATCTAATTTATTTTTTATCGATAATAATTATTTCTAATGAGGTCTTTTAATTGCAGAGAGAGACGGAAGGTATAAAAAATGGAAGATGGCTGTTCAAAGAAGTATGGGCTGGGCTGCGACGAAAATAACTGCCCAAATGACAGGTAAAAAATAAATTAATAGCATTCTTAATTATTTTAATTGGTTTTTAACGATACTAAAAAATTTTATGACATTAAATTTAGCTGTCACTTGAAAATGTTTTTATTTATAACAAATAAATGGTCAAAAAAAAATTGAAATTTAAAAAAATAAAAGCAGTTTTTTAGAAATAATTTTTTGTAAAAAATTTTGTTAATTAAAATTAAAAAATTGTCAAGTGACAGCTAAATTAATTTTCATAAAAATGATACTTGTTTTTAAGATTATCTTTATATACTGGGAATACCGCTATAAATTTAATCGAGCCGAATCAGCTGAAAAAAATACGATGAATAATAAATTATCTTATTAAAATAATTTCAGATGAGAGATACCGAGTATTGGCCTCTATTCCAGTCAGTTGGTTTGTTATGACGAGCTTTGTCTTACTAAGATTGAGCTATCACTTCAAAGAACGGTGACGACATATATCGAATATTATAAACTCGATTTATCTAATTTAAAGCTAGCCAACTAAATAAATTTTATTGTTATTCAGTATACTATTAGATAGTTGATAAATTATATTATATTAATAATAATAATAATAATAATAATAATGATAATAATAGTAGTTAAAGGCTATCGTAAATGAAAAAGTTGTTATCATTGTTGGAATAATCAATGTAATTATTTATCATTCATTTTTTAATTTTATTGACTGAGAGTACGCACAGCTACAATTAAATGCCACTATAGTGTCGTCATTTTATTTATTATTATTAAATCATTGTTAATTATTAATTGTATAAATCACTTGCCTTGTATGCTCAATTCTGTCAAATATTTATCTTTTAATCACGTATTTTTTTAGAAAACAACGATAAATAATTTATTTTAAATTTATATGAGAATGTTATACACTTGAAAAAAAATATAATTGAATAATTAGTTATTTTCTTTTAAACAGTACTTAATAAATAAGTTAACGTAATTTATGTTTATTTATTATTTTTGTGATAAGTAATTATGGTTGTAATTTTAAGCTTATTTTAATTATATGAAAGCTGTAATAAATGTTACAAGAGAATAAATACTCAATTTAAAAAAAATATTTACATTATAATTGATGACACTGAAGTTGACGGACATTAGAAATTTTTTTAATAATTTTATACCTAGCAATTAAATAATTATGAAAAAAATTTCCACATGTAGAAATTAAATGAGATTAAAGTTAACAGTTACTTGATAATTTTTTAATTTTATTTAATAAATAAATTTGCTCCGAAAAATTATTTTTAAAAATTTAATTGTTAAAAAAATTATAAAATATTTGCTAAATTAATTATTATTAGTGAAAATTTATAAAAGCATTTTTATTATTGTAATTTATTATGAAATTTAAAAAATTGACAGCTGTCAGCTGAGTTCAGTATAATAATTGAGGTTATAAATTATTAAAAAGTATTCTTACCTTGAGAAGTTGATTGAAATATTAATAAAATTCGCGGGAAAGTAGAAATATGGCCGCCATTACAAAAAAGATCCAAAGTATGCAGCGCGCTCTAGGTCAAAAAAGTTTGATTGAAGGATTGAAGGTACAATCGATACTCGAAATTCGATTTGGCGAGATAAAATAAAATCTCTTTATTTTTTTATCTCGAATGTAAATATCGGCCACATTCAGTTCACTAGAATGTCGTGATGATCGCGACAATCGTTAGTTTAGAAACAGAATGCAATAATGAATGATCTAACTAAAGCAAGACAACTCACGTATAACACCTCGTGAGAACGTCAAACAATAAATAAAATATTGTTAAATAATAATTATTAAAAATGTATTTATTAAAACGCGGTGATGTGACATAATAAATATATTAGTATAAATATAAAATAAAATAAGTGAACAGGTGTTTAATAAATATTTTTAAAAATAATACAGTGTTAATGGTGGTGGTGGGTTAGCATCGCATCATCAATCGGTGGTGACAATACACAATATACACATGACAACTCACACACTAACGGGGATTTTAAAACGTTATGGTGATAAAAAAATTACTGATAAAATAATAATAATAATAATAATTACTACCAGAAGTAATATAGGATATTTATTTGCTAGGTAAATAATATAAATGTTAAAAATGTTGTGTATATTATAATTATAAAAATTATTATCATCATCATCATCGTGATAAATAAATCATTAACAGCCTCAGAAGGAGAACCAGAAACAGAGGCTGAAGTGGCTGAAGCAGCATCAAGATGTCGTCGGGTCACAGCAGCCGAAGTAGTCGTGCTGCCCACATAAGTTCGATACTTCAAAAACTCCAAGGACGGTTTACCGACGCAATGACTCCACCAAAATTATCAACAGATAAACGTATGCTCGACAAAACATGGAAACTTATGGACAAAGTTGTTAAATTGTGTCAGCATCAGCGAATGAACTTAAAAAACTCACCACCGTTTATCCTTGATATCCTTCCAGATACCTATCAGCGCTTGAGATTAATTTACAGTAAATACGAGGATCGTATGTCCGTCTTGCACAGCAATGAACATTTTTGTGTATTCATAAATAATCTTATGCGAAAGTGTAAACAGGCTATCAAGTTATTCAAAGAAGGCAAGGAAAAAATGTTTGACGAGACATCTCATTATCGTAGAAATTTAACAAAACTCAGTCTCGTATTCAGTCACATGCTCTCTGAATTGAAGGCCATCTTCCCCAACGGCGTCTTCGCGGGTGATCAGTTTCGCATTACCAAGTCTGACGCCGCTGAATTTTGGAGAGAGCGCTTCGGTAACAGGTACATACTTATTATATTATCATTATTTTTTTATTTATTTATTTATTTATTTATTTCATTAATTTTATTTAATCGGGCTGCCCAATTTCAAAACACACTTTTTTAATTAAAAAATTATAAAAAATCCTTAAAATTAATGTCTAAAAATTATAAAAAATGCTGTGTTTCAAAATTGGGCAGCCGTAATGTTTTACAAAAATACTTTTTTACTCCCATATAAGCAATTACAGCCTAACCTAGATACGTCATAGACAATCTAACTTTATTTTTATTTTTATTACACCATTGTTCAATACATACTTGACCCCAACGTTTTTCTTAATCCAATTACATCCCCAAATTCCAAGTACGTACATACAATACACTTTAGCACCATCACCACCACCACCGCTGTCAGCCCGTCACAAAAATCGATACAATAAAATATATTTTATTGTAAATCTATCTATAAACTATAAATATAAACAAAAAAATTAAATATCAATTTGAAAATTCCAGCTATAAAATATTTTAAACTAAAGCAACGAATCACATGAATGGATAAGATAAAAAAATGTATGTATATATATATATATATATATATATATATATATATATATATATATATATATTTTTTACGCTGCGCTTCGTTCATTGACAGTATTATCAATTTAAACTCGAATTAAACAACCCGAATAAGTTCATTCAACTGTTCACTGGGCTTATTATTTTTACTGGCTATTGTCCAGCATTCGATCATTATCATCAGCATCAGCATCATTAAATATAATATAGGTCATGCATCAATGAACTATAATCTATTGATTTACGTTTAATCATGATTTAAGAGACCGGGTAATTTTTAATTTTAAATTATTAATATAATATACAACACTGAAGGTATTATCATCTCAACTCGACTCTGTTCATTCAAGATTAATTTTCTCATCACTTTTTATTATTTATTATTTATTGATTGATGGAGTTATAATAATCAGGATTCCTGTTTTAGTAAACAGACGGCTGCATAATTATAATAATAACTACGTCTACGGCGAATAGAACGGAACGCACGTTTAAATACTCCTGCAATTTAAACTTTCGTTATCTATATATATTTTATAAATAAACATTGAGTCTTGTGGCTGAGTAATTCATTGATGATTTTGTCTACAAATTAATGCACATATTTGTCTTTGTCGTTAATTTAAATTGAGGTGTGTCAAAAAAAAAAAAACAATCGTTTAAATTATAATTTAATTATTTATTTTTAAAATTTTCCGGTTGACAAATATAAATGTTGCTTAAATGGATAAAAAAATTCCTTCTAATAAATAAAAGGATAAGGATGTGGTGTGAGAGAGATTGGTAAGCGATTGTTACCGGCGACGTTGACGGAACCCGTTCAATTACCCAGATGCGTGGACCTTCAGTTTCCGGCGTTTCCGGTCAAATGATCCGCGGACATCCGCCCGACTGGCACTTACACAACACACATGCCTAAATACGTACACACGATATAATATAAAATTAAATAATGTACAACAACCCGTGGTACAGTTGCGGTACCCTTTCTAGTCATCATTGATTCACAACTCTCTCTCTTATTCTCAGAATTTGCTGATGTTGATGATGATCATGATGATGATGATGCTGCTGCTGCTGCTGCTGGTATTCCCATATACTACTTAACAGGGGCTCACCCTCGTAATTTAAACTCCAATTTTAAATGTCTGGTCTTTCACTGAAAATAACACATTTTTTAAATTACACTTCAGTGAGTCTTTATTTAACGACACCAGACTTAACTCTGATGTGTCATTTTAATCTTTATAAATAAAAACTCCTGAATGGAGTAAAAATAAAGGTTAAACAACAACCTTTGACCTTTATATTGAGATATTTATCGGTGAATACCTTTCAAAGTCTGCCTATTTTTTTTTATATAATATACATGTATTATATATCAATGGCTGGTTGATAGATTTTATATGTACCAGCATAAGCTTTCAGCGCAAAAAAGAATAATAGAATGTGTGAGTGGTTGAACGCTAAGAAATAACGTTTTTCAATAATCCTCCACGTCAAGTACAGCGAAAATATTAAGTTCTAAAAAGCTGAAAGTTAACAGTCAAATCCAGATGCTGAGTTTTATACTCACATTCAATAGTTATAAAAGAATCCATGAGTAGTTTAAAATGAGTAAGCTTTTCAAACCAATTATCTATAATATTAAGAGAATAAGTAAAATTTTATTAATTTGGTATCATTGGAAAAGTTTTGACCAATAGTCAATTTATGATGATAAGTATTTAGGCTGCATTCAAAAATACTCTATTTTTAGATAAATAATTAAAAAATGACCTTGTATCTCGTGAACTATTGACATTTTTAAAGATATAAGCTCATCCTGATGTTACACTCATCAAGAGCTTTCATTTGAGTACCACATCAATTTTACATATATTTATATATTTATATATATATATTATATATATGTATATATGAAAAATATATCAAAAATGCATGTGGGTACATCAAATGAAAGCTCTTGATGAGTTGTAACATCGGAATGAGCTTATATCTTTAAAATATATATTATATATTTATTTAAACAGGCAAATTTGGTATCAAATTAAAAGAGAAAAGCGGTTTCTTAAATGAACTCTCAGCTCATAAATAAATAATAAGATACGCGTGATCTATTGCTGTTCATTCATAACGCATATGATAATGGTACATAAAAAAGTGACATATCCATATATGTAGACATAGATAAATATATATCGAGTTGTTCTCGGACAAAACGGTTCCCCGCTTGTCAAGTTAATCTCACATCCGGACTATGAGAGCAAAAGCGGAAGGAAGGGGACGTGACGTCACGATTGAGGAAAATTAAAAGAGTAACGCGAGCGTGCGAGATGAGAAGAGAAGTATTATATGTACATGTACTTGTACTTGTACGCCCGCATGCAGACTACATACTCTGGAAATTGTAGATATATACACAATATGTGTTTAACAAAAGTGCCATGGCCCCCCCAACACATTACTTACACATTCGAATATCAAGTAGATATATATCTATTACATTATATATTAACATGCTGGCGTGATAGGACAACTAGCTATTGCTATTGCTGCCGTTTTGTTGGATTTAACGTCTAATTTGTCAATGCCGTAATACAGCATTAGCTACGAGGGCATTTTTAGTTTGCTCTGCTGAAAAATAATCCAATAATTAATTTTAATACACAAAAAAAAAAAAATTAATTTGAATAAAGTAAATTATTTTGAAGAATTCCGTCTTCTAAATTTGAGTAGAAAAATTCTTAAAAATTAATTTTTTGATTCAAATTAATTTTTTTTTAGTGTGAATAATAAATATTTCTATTAAAATATTAGCGAACAATTCATTGATAAGCTTCGTGACAATAATAGCTCACAAGAATTTGCAATTGCGCAAAAAATAGAGAATATGCGTGATATTAAAACCGAGAGACGTATATCTCGTCGACGATGACGACAACCTGACTACCTCTACATCCGTTTTATCTCATTCGTATGCTTGATTATCTTTAATTTCGGGAGAATCTTTCATGCGACATATCAATGAGATAATTTATTCTGCACTATTTTAAAATTGAAATGAAACGCTCAATGTTTAATCAGAATTATCATTAAGTATGTAAATTAAATGTATAACCCTTTGTAATATATTTTTAGGTTTAGTGTTGTGTCTTTCGAAAACCTTGAGGGAATTGTGGACCAGGTCCGCGGTCACGTACGTTCGTGCTCGCAAGTGATAACGAAAAATTTTCCATCGCACCGAGTGCTTTTACCTTAATTAAACTCAGGCGGGCTTGATGTTTTATACCTACAATACTGCTGAAAAAAATATTAGTAATTGTATAAATTAGCTGTCATTGAAGAGCCTAGTAGAGTAGGGTAGGTAAATAATAACAATAATTAATAATAACTTCAAGGACTTTGATATTAAAAAAAAAAAAATAAATGACTTTTTGTATTTAATAGGCATTGCGACGTATAGTAGACTGTGCTTGGAATCGTAATGAAAAAATATGTAGAAAAAAATATAAGAAAAAGAAAAAAGTGGGCCGCGGTAAACTGGGTCTCTCCTCTTCGATCCGCGAATGTTAGGTCGGTAGACACGCGCGCAAACGCTTAAAGATGCGCAAAATAGTAGTATGTAAGTAACTAAATATCTGAAAAATAAAATAACCAGAGTGGCTATCACGCTGTTGTACGTGTTATATGTATATATAATGTTATTAGTAGAGTTCTATGAATGAAGGCGGGTGTTGGGTCAGCCGACAAGCAAGGACGGCTAATTATAACCAATATCTTTTCTTACGTGCATTAACGTGTATATATATATATATATATATATATATATATATATATATCAGCAAAGTTAGCCAACTCCCCTCTTTATTTCATTATTGTTATTATTAATTTTCACAATTATTATTATTTGAGTTTTGAGCTGGTGATGGTTTAGGTCGCTCTGTCTCTCATTTCTCATTTATTATTACACCAGTCTCACTCTTTTTTAATGCTAATAATAAACATATTTCCGGAGCGACCTGGCGATAACGCTACAACGATCTTCCTCACCGTTGCGTGGGCAAATATGTTTACCCAAGTAGTTGCACATATCTTTATAACATTATTACTTATATTTTAATATTCGTATTACTTTGCCGTTTTTCCTCCATTCATTATTTTAAATATAATTTTATTATTTAAATAACTTAAATTCAATTAATAAGAACATTTTTTTTTTTTTTATTGAATCTTAATATTGTTATTAATAATTATCTTTTAATTGAATTCATTCAGAAATAAGTTTTATCAGCTGGTTAAATTTCGTATTTACATTCATAATAATTAACACTTGTTGAATAAATTAATATTTAAGTATTAATTAGAGTGATTATTGTTTTATTAATAGGTTTTTTTTTTTTTTTTTTCATATAATATTTAAAAGCGTAAATCTAGACATTGAGACATCTAGTCGTTGTTTCATTAGCAGACGAGACTTTTTTATCCGAAAATCAATATCACACTCTAACATTTCTTTTCAACCCTTTTGCTTCTCTCAGTGTGGCATTTTTAAAAAAAAAAAAAACCGCATTTCCTGTTCATCTCAGAGAGGTCATGACCGATAATAAAATACAGAGACTCGAGTGAAATTAAATCAAGTGTGAATACTGATATAAACTTACAGACAAGTTCAATCCCAGCTATTGGAAAAAATATATTTTTTACATAATTATTTATATAATATTTTATTGCTAAGAAAGATAAATTTAAAAAAATTTTTTAAAATACTTATTAGATAAATGCATCGTTGCTCTGTTAGTTTAAGAGCTAGTTTGCAATTAGAGATAACAAAGAAAGTAAATAAAAAAAATAATTTATATTGTTATTAGATAAGATTATATAAATGTTAACAATGAAATATTTTTTTCTTAAATATTAATTTTATAAATTTTTTCGTATAATTCGCCTCAGTTGATTTTAATATCTGCATAATTTAATATTCAATAATCAAGACTAAGCTAATATTTGTGTAATATGTACAAATTTGAATAATTGATATTCAAAAAAACCATATGTCAATTGAAAATCTTTACAAATGTCACAATAGTTATAAATAATTTCATTTATACGCTAAAATTTAATTGAAAAAAATTTATTTTACTTCATTAATAATTGTAACACTGTTAAATCATCGCAATTCCTTATCTAAACATAATAATTAACTTCCGGGGAATGTTTATTGTATACCTTATCATTGCCGTGGATATGTACGTTTAAGCTTAGTCACAGTAATACAAATATTCAATATTTTTATGTTATATTACTTGGAAAATTTATCCTTTATCCACGGCTTTTTAATTTACAATTTCATACTCAATATAAAATAGAACAATAGGAACTAGAATTATTTGTTAAAAAAATTTAAGACACCTTAGATGGATTTTATGCAGTTTATTTATTGAATGGTATTTTTTTTTAAAACAAGCAAAATACAAAGTCCCAATCTGG
Organism: Cotesia congregata; assembly: GCA_905319865.3. Classification (NCBI taxonomy): domain Eukaryota; kingdom Metazoa; phylum Arthropoda; class Insecta; order Hymenoptera; family Braconidae; genus Cotesia; species Cotesia congregata. The sequence continues at coordinate 23,213,095 of CAJNRD030001122.1, read as the reverse complement.
CTGTGGTGCGTGTGAATCGATACCTACGCACGGATTTATATTTATGTATGTGTTGATTACAAAATCGATAACTCAGATATATCTATGATATCAGACGTGATACTCTCGAGGAAGCGTGTATAAATCATAGCCAAAATAAAAAAGATCAAATGTTACATCATTTAAATTAATAACAAAATAAATAGTTTGAGATAAATTATTTAACAGAACTATTTATAGTAGTAATAATTATAATAATGATTATTATTTCCTTGAATAAAGGAACAATCCATACGTTTAGTTGTGATGTATTGATTATTCCGATAAACAGCAGTATTAAATTACAACCGTGCGTTGGGAATAAATTGAGGTATTGCTCCCTCAAAAGTACTTTTCCAAATTTTTCGCCAAGCTACTGGGATCAACATTTGGTCCGTGTCGCTCGACGACTTTTCCGTCTTTGTCGACGATGAATTTTGTGAAGTTCCACTTGATAAAGTTTCCCAGTGTGCCGCCCTTTTCCTTTTTCAAGTACTTCCACAGGGGATGAGTTGTCTCACCATTGACGTCTATCTTTTCAAACAAATCAAACTTCACCTACGCACAAAAATAAAATTAATAAGTTTGATAAAAATAATTTATTAGAAAAAAATAAATTACTTTTTGACGATCAGCAAAGCTGCAAATTTCGTCACTGTCTCCGGGCTCTTGACCGTTGAATTGATTGCATGGGAATGCCAAAATCCGGAGACCTAACGTGAATAATTTTTTAAAATTTAAAATTATTGTTGAAGAAATTATAAATATTGTTAAAAGGAATATAAATACCATGAGACTCTGCAAATTGATCATAAAGCTCATTGAGTTCCTTGTAATTAGTAGCAGTGAGCCCACATTTAGATGCGACATTCACGATCAACAGCACGTGGCCTTTATACCTGAAATTAATTCATAGGAATGTTTAAGAATTTATAGAGACCGGCATTGAGCTCGAAGAAAATAAATTCATTTATAGTTTAACCTACTTTTCCAAAGGTACATCTTCCCCCTTGATAGACTTAGCTTCGAAATCGTGGACGGACTTGGCCGACTTGTAATCCAAGTTTCCACTCATAACTATTTAAATTACAAAAATATTTAATCATTTTTAAATTACTTATTTTTGTAACTAAATTATTTTTAGCGAATATTTGTTGCAAATGATATGTTAATACACTCCTACAGGTAATTTATCATGCAAATAGGATTAAAACAATTTAAAACGATAATTAAATTTTTCAATTTAACTACTTATAATTTATGACACTGAAATTGACAGACATTAAAAATTTTTTTATGATTAAATATCAATAAAATTATTATGAAAAATATTTCACATGTAAAAATTAAAGAAAATAATCAGTGGAAATTTTTAAAAACATTTTTATTGTTGTTATTGATTTGTTATAAAAATTTTGAAAATTGACAGGTGTCAACTGACTTCAGTATCATTATAACTTGGGGGTATTTAAATACGTGCCTGCTAAATTTCGAATTTGTTGCAATCCGACAGGTATTATTGGATATTTCAAAAAACGCATTTTTCCCCTAGATTTATTCAATGCAAAAAAAAATTAATTACTTAATTTAAAAATTTTTCAAACAATTGTTTTTAAGAAAATTTTTTTAGCAGCTATTTAATAATTTTTGTAAAAAATAAATTAGAAAAAATTGATGTAGAAATTTAAAAAAATAAAAAATGTCATTTTTTTTGGAACAAATTTGTTTAAAAAAAAATTAATTTTCTAATTTATATTTAAAAAATAAAAAAGTCTAAGTTAAAAAATAATTTCCTTTTTATTATTAATTAAAACTCCAGAATTTCTTGTACTAATTCTTTATTCTGCAAGAAAAACTTTTGCACTTGTAAGTAGTGCCACCTATCAAGAAAACGGCGAAAGAAGTGATCCGCCATCAAGAGATTACTCATTCACACGCAATTCATCCGTTTTGTTGAATCAGTTACTCATTAAATAAAAAATGTAACTACTGAATGAAATTGAATTGTTCTTAAAGTAAAAGATTTATCAGACATATTCTTACCTATAGCTGTAGTAATATCAAATAATTATTGTAGATATAATATTATAATATATTTATTCGCAGGTGAAAAAAAAGCCGACTGAACGAACAGAGCAACTGACTACGACTGACTATGATGTCCGCTTACTCTACTCGTATACATAGTAACGGCGTAGTAGCCAGGACAGTGGAAAGTGGGAAATAAAAAACATTATACCCACTTGCTGAATTTTTTATCTAAATTTCCGCATATGTATAATATAAAATAACTTTCTACCCTTGATTATATATATTGAGGGTGACTTGACATTTCATATAATAATTATTATTAATTTTTCAATGTCACATCAATAAAGTTAATACCTTGAGTTCAAAGGTCTACATTATGCTCATTAATTAATTAATCATCACTTTTTGGACTGTTGTATAATACTATTTCATGATTATTGTTATCTAATCATTTTTAGGTCGAAAAACAATTATTTATAAATATATTTGATTTTTTTTTTTTTGGGTAAATAAAATTGACACTGGTTAACAATTAGAAATTTTTAGAAAAATTTTTTTATTTTGTAATTAATTTTGTGACATTAAAGCTAACTTTATTATATTAATTTTTTATAAAAAAAAATACACTGAAGTTAAATGAAAAAAATTTTTTTAGAATTTTCTAGCAGTAAAATTATATTGAAAAAAATTTGACATGTCAAAATTTTTTTTATTGTAATTGATTTATTATAAAAATAAAAAAAATTAATAGCTGTCAGCTGACTTGAGTATCATAGATAAAAAAAAACCTAACATGTGTGTAATCGGTTGGAATCAACTTAGAATAAATAATTCAGGAAATATTCTTGGAACTAAAATTGATTTTATGCTCAGTGCGCTACTTAGCAATTATTATACCTGTGTCAATTGAATATTCTTTCGTGTTAAAAAAAGGTATATGCAGTGTGTACAAATATTAACTGCAATAAAATGTGTTTGAGTATCCTTGAAATACTTTGGGGTAATTTTTTAGTTTATTGTTTGCTATAAATAAATAAATATTTTATCTGTTTTCAGTACTTTGGTCCCGTGGAAGGTTTTTAGACATGAATTAAATCAAGTTCATCCCATAAGCTCGGGCCTGCAAGCGATGGCATTGAAATCAACGATCGACCTCACCTGCAATGATTACATTTCAAATTTTGAATTCGACGTGTTCACAAGGTAGATACTTTTAATAATAATTAATAAATTATTTAACAAAATTAATAATTAATTTCACTTTTATTTAAGACTGTTTCAACCTTGGTCTACGTTGCTGCGTAACTGGAAAATTTTGGCGGTCACGCATCCTGGATACGTAGCATTTTTAACTTACGACGAAGTAAAAGCGCGCTTGCAAAAATACTGCATAACTAAACCAGGAAGTTATGTCTTTCGATTAAGCTGTACAAGATTAGGACAGTGGGCTATCGGGTACGTTACATCCGATGGAGATATTCTTCAAACCATACCCCACAATAAAAGTCTGTGTCAAGCACTGTTGGATGGCTATCGGGAAGGATTGTAAGTATTACAATTTTTATAATTAAAAATATTATTTTTATAAAATAATTTTTCAGAACAAATTTATTTGTTAAATAAAATTAAAAAATTGTCCAAACTTAAATGTCATTATAAAATAATAATAATAATAATATTCAATATAAAATATTTTTAGTTACTTATACCCAGACGGACGTCATGTGAATCCCGATTTGACGTGGGCCGTTCAACCTACTCCGGAAGAGCACATCAAAGTAACGGCTGAGCAATATGAACTTTATTGTGAAATGGGCAGTACATTCCAATTATGTAAAATTTGCGCTGAGCATGACAAAGACGTCAGAATAGAGCCCTGCGGTCATCTTCTCTGCACGCCATGTTTAACAGCTTGGCAGGTAGCAGTACTTACTCATTTAATAAATATTATTTAAATATAAATATAAATATAAATTATACTTTTATCTTTTATTGCGAACAATGTCTCATCGGTTTGTCATAAAATACTTGAATTGCCATTATTAAATATCGTTTCTCTTGCATAAAACTCATTCACTTCAGCTGACTGTTAAGTAATTATTTTTTGCTAGCGCTCATGTACAAAGCAAACATATAAAGATCTGCTTAGATATAGGACAGTGATGAATAGGAGTAAAATTCAGGCCAACGATTTTATTATATCCACTTTATAAATTCAGGCTATTGTAAGAGCCATTATAGTGTGACATATATATATATATATATATATATATATATATATATATATATATATATATATATAATATACATTAAAAAAAAAAATTGCAAAATTTATTTAAAGACTGACTTAATAATATTACTTTTTTTATCAACAGGATTCCGAAGGCCAGGGGTGTCCTTTCTGCCGCGCAGAGATAAAAGGAACTGAACAAATAGTTGTGGATCCTTTTGATCCACGAAGAACACACCGACCCGGGGCTCAATCAGCATCTGTTAGTAACGCATCAACTCCTACGCGGGATCTTGACCCTGACACCGAGGTATCCGACTAGGCGTATCATCTACCCTCCATTTAAAATATATAGATAAATAAATATACATATATTTATTTGTTTATTTATATATTAGTTTAAAACATATCCTTGTATAGTGACCTCATAGATTATGCCTCATAAAAAAACTGCCTTTCGTATTTCATCGCAGTAGCATTGGTTGCTCCTAATTAAAACGCATCATTGCATCTTATTATTTTTCATAGTAATTTTTAAGTGCTACGGAATTAAATCAATAATGCTATATTTATTTTTGCAATTAATATTTTTTAAAATAACTAATATTATAATAACAAATAACAATATTAAAAATATGGTTGGAATAATTACACCATGCAAGATAAAGGTAGGTTTACTCTTCCACGCATTCCAGACAATCCATGTCTTTTTATTTACCGCTCTTTATCATCTACTTTTATCTCTTTTAATATAAACTTAGATATTAAATTAATTATACCTTTTAATTGCAATTACATTAAATTAATTATTTTAATGGCCTATAAATAATACAAATGTATTATTGTGACTAAAAAAAATTTGCTTTTGTTTTTTTTTTTTTTTATAAATTAAACAATTAAAATAAATATATCTATGAAGCTTATTAGTTGCATTGTAATATTAAATGACAATGCAGCAGCTTACTTTATCGCAGGACTTAATAATAACAATACTAGCTTGCATTTCTCGCATCTTAATCATTATTTTGGGCTTTAGCATTTTTTTTAGAGAGCATACTGAGGCAAATAAATAATTAATATTAAATAAGTATTATTAAACTATAGGACAAAAAAAAAAAAATAATTATCAAATTTTGAAGTGTAACTTCCAGGATTATTGTTGTTGATGTTATTGTGCCAGTGAGAGAGAAAATAAATTGTGTAATAATAATAATTATGTGCACAAATAATCCACTCTGACATATTAATTATAATGCAACTAATCCAAACGATTGGTTTGATTGTGATGACTTACTAAAATTATAAAAAAAATCGTTTACGATTAGTGATAGTTTAAAAAAAAAATTTTTATATTTTATTTTGCATAAATTTTTAGTCAGTGTTATTTTTTTTTTAACTCAAATCTAATGCTTAAATAATTAACGCTGTTAAATTTTATCGAGCAAAGTAATTAAACAATTACTTTAACGTGTTTATTTTTTCTTCAGTGTATTTTTTTTTCTATTTGTAATAATAAATTGCAATGATTACAATGCAAATAACTTAAGATCAATTAAATGCAAATCATATTGAATTATAATTAATATTTATTAAATTTATAATTTTTCTTTTTTTTTTTTTTATTTTACGTAATTATTTAATTAAACTCATTTAAATATTTGATTTTATATTTAATAAATTTTAATTAACATAATCATCAACAGAATATTTCTAAAAACACTAATTTTAATTAATTATTATTATTATTATTACTATAGGTATGATTGTTGTAGTCCGAAATTAGATAAGGATAATTAGTTTTTTGCATTAACGCCTGTGTTAATTTAATGAACAAAATATAAAAAGCTGCTTATATTACTTTTAAAGTTTTTTGCCACGCACTGGCGTTTAGATTAAAAATTAGAACAAATGAAAATATATATAAATACACATATAATTTTAGTGTAAATGATTTATTTCTTATTGTAAAATATTAGTTATTTGAAATATTTTTAAATAAAGTTATATTATCATTATATTGTTACTTTGCACTTATATACGCTCCTTTCGCTATATTTTTATAATTATTTATATTTTTTTAAATAAATTGTTTAATATAAATATTAATTATAAAATTTTTAAATTTTATATTCAGCGTCTGAATAAAAAAATATATATCAATAGTCGCATGAGAAAAATTATATTATTTTTGAGATAATTGAGTTGTTAATTGGGTCGAATGCTCAGCCCACTGCATGAAAAATTTATAACTTTTATTGTAAATACGTGAATAAATTTTTTTCAATGTTTATCAATTATTTAAGGTAAGTATGACAAAACTGCATTATGGTTTATAATATACTTTTTCTGCTTATTGCTTAATTGCCTTATTTCATAAACTGCAAATAATTATCTGCATTAAAAAAATGCACAGTTAGTTAAATAAATTAATTGCATCTTAATATTAATTTTACACCATAATCATATTGTTATATAAATAACACTATATTGCATGGAATAAATTATTTTATTATTAATATTAAAATTATTTTTTAAGTATGTAATTTAAATATTATAAATATGTAATTTTTTTATGTTTTAGGATATTATAGAGCTGTGTAACGGGAATTGCGGGGGATTAATATGCGACGACTCTGACGAAGAAGAAGATTCAAGCCCGGCTAGCTCACCAGTACCTCCTCGAAGAATAGTACCAAGTCCTCCTTTACCTCCTCGAAGACCATCGCCGTCGCCAACTCCAAATAATCATCCAAGAAACAGTAGCCGTCATTTAACAGTACCTAAAGAAAATGCACCTCCACCTCCTACTGTCACTGTTATTCTTTCATCTAGTGAAAATCATCAAAATAATAAAGGTTAATATTTTATTTTATTTCTTCTTACTATATGAGACTTCAGTGACTTGTGGACTATATATAAATAAAATTTTGCTTTATTAAATAATAAATTTTGTTAAAATGCACTGTACTTTCTTAACTATTGATATTTTTTAAAATATAAGCTCATCCTGATGTTATACTCATCGAGAGCTTTTATTTGAGTACCCACATGCATTTTTTATATATACATATATATATAATAAATATAAATATATAAAATATATGGAAAATTGATGTGGGTACTCAAATGAAAGGTCTCGATGAGTGTAATGTCGGGATGAGCTTATATCTTTAAAAATGTCAATAGTTCACAAAATATATGGTCACTTCTTAATTATCTATCTAATAATAGATCTAATAATATAGATTTTACATTAATAAATTAAATATTTATAAAAAAATTTATTTTAAAATACAGCTACAACAGAAGCCAGGTATGACATGCTGCACAGAGCATCATCACCATCGCCAGTCCCACCAGCAGTTGTACGACCCCATGTAACATGCAAACGTCTGACTTTCTTGTAAGACTCTGAACAAATACTAACATTTAAAAATTTTATTTTTTCAAAAATTTGTCCGGTAAAGTATAATTTAAACCTCACTATTAAATAAATAAGGACCTTAACTATTAGAAAAAAATTGAATTTACTCATAATCTAATATTTTTTATTTTACATTGGCGGCGAAAGGACCTCCTTAATAAAATTAAAATTGTTTTATAGGAATTTAAAGAGACGATAAATTTGTCGCAAAAATTCATCAAACGCAGCCTTGTCCAGTTTTATAATAGACTAGGATACTTTTGGAACTTAAGTACACACATATATTTATAGTACGCGGAACAGGGATGCTACGTAAATAACTTGAAAGAGTATTCATACAAGTAATATTATTCCACATAGTTCGGAGGCAAACCTACGCACGGCATTTAAGATACAGATAAACGAATCTCGGAGCAATACACAAGCCAGTAAAATAATGCCGAGACAATAGGATGCTGAAAAAATTGTCGCCATTAAAAAACAACATTATTATTTTCCTTCTGTTTCTTTATGTGTCTTTCGTGTCATATATATCTGTAGATTATTAACTTGAAAAATCTTTAACCTTTCTCATGAATAATTTATCGAATAAATTGTATTTTAATATCCTTTTTAAATAGCTTTTAAATATTAGCCGTGAAATAAATGCGCATATTTATAAAACTTATTATGAAGGGCTTGATTGAATTTGCCGATTAATTAAGGGCATTAATAAAGCGATTAAATAAAACAGAACAATTCATATGCGTAAAATATTAAAGCGAGTACTGCAAATTGTAATGCGTGAACGAAAATTCGAGCATGTAACAATAATATATTGTCTGTCTGTTGAATAGTTTTGCTCTATTTCATATAGAAAGCGAATGTGAACGGTCACCCGTATGTAGATCGGAGGACATAATTACCGGGTGGGAATATTTAACAAACTGCTTACTACCGATCTATCAATACAAATCAACACCGAAAATTATTACGAGAAAATGTGCGTTGGCGGTCGCTATATATAGACGGGTATAATGTGTGACACCGAAACCCGACAATGATACAGTGATACCGTGATACTGATGTGTGACCTCGTTGCCATTTTGAATTACGTCTCTTCAAACGTTATTCCATTACATAGCCGACGGATATGTTTCATATCTATGCATACATTGAATCTGCATCTGAGTACATTGTATACAGTTCACTTTTTCCATTTTCGATCACACATCCCTTGATATTCTGTTTATACAATTTTTTGAATAAATATCATTGCAGCTGTTAAATTTTGTGACAACTCCAGGGAAAATGGAATCTGTTAATATATTAACTATAGTCTTTTTGTTGCTATCGATAAATAATCAGGTCGGAAAAATATGATATTATCTATATTATTAAGAGAATAAGAAAAATTTAGTGTCATTGCAATATTATTCTCACCGATAGACAATTTATTATGATAAGTATTTAGGCTACATTCGAAAATGCTCTATCTCTAGATACATAATTAAGAAATGACCTTTTATCTTAAGAACTATTGACATTTTTAAAGATATAAGCTCATCCCGATGTTATACTCATCAAGACCTTTCATTTAAATATATGAATATATGAAAAATATATAAAAATGCATGTGGGTACTCAAATGAAAGCTCTTGATGATTGTAACATCAGGATGAGCTTATATCTTTATAAATGTCAATAGTTAAGAAAGTACCGTGCAATTTAACAAAATTCATTATTTAATAAAGCAAATTTTTATTTATTTATTATTATTAAAAAAAATTCTTCTTATATTTTAAATCCTAAAAATGTATTTTGGGTTTGGAAAATCAAGTTTAATAAATTTCCATAAACCTTGCCTTTGGGAGATATCAGTGGTATAAAAAAACATGTTTTCGAAGAATAATGTAGGTGTTCGGTCCAATAAATTCAGCTCTTGAAATGGTTTAATAAAAAATCCAACATTTGGATGACCATAAAAAAGATGCATCTTCGGAATTTCCGGTAACTATTGACGCATAAAAATTTTATGACCGTCCAATAGTGAGCATCGGGAAAAATGTTATAACTTTTGCGTGCTATTAATTTTATTATTTATTCATACGTATTAATGTAGATGACAAAAGACTGAGTCAAACTCGGTAATGGTATTTTTAAACCCGAGAAAAATATAATGAATTTTTGTTGACAGGGTGATTTTAAATTATATTAATGGAAAATAAGTTTAACAAACAGTAACAGTAACAGTAACAGTAACAGTAACAGTGAGTATAAGTCTGCAAGTATGAGATGACATATGAGAGACAATATAGGATAATATACATAGAACACAGTGGATGCCACGAGCAATGAACAATATTTTACGAGCATATAAAAGGTCACCAGCATTACGTACAGTATATATAATCAAAAACACAGGAAGCCGAGTAACGATACTCATTCAGTGAATAATGTGAATCTATTCTTCCCTCAAGCCAAGTCATTTCGCCTCCACCCTTTATATTACCCGCCTACTTCCGTTTGTCTTTTCGAATCCGGGGTAAAAAATCGTCTCCTTTAAAGTGACTGTGGACGAAAACAGACCCTAAACATTTAAATCTTTTTCTCAAAAAATATTGACAATCTTTTTATCAAAAATTAATTCTAAAAATTAATAAAGTTTTTATAAATTAAATTGACTAAAATTTACGGCTGAAATAAATTATGACAACAAATAAAAGTTGTAGCGGAAAAAATTGATACAAGCCTTTATAAACCACAAATTCAATAAATTTTGAAATTATATAAATATCTAAAAATTCATTAGAGCATCAGACATGTTTGTTGATAAAAAAAAAAAGCGAAGAAAATTTAGCGGATTAAATTCTTGTGACCTCAAGGTAGTTTTTTTAGTTTTTTTTTTTTTTTTGCGACTTCGTCCTTACAAGTGGCATGAGGGTGAACTGAAGGTTCTATAGAGCATGTATACTCTTCCAGAATAACAATTAGTATCGAAAAAAGAGTTTCTCAGGTACTTGTCACCCACGGAGACCCCTAGAGCTAAAAATAACCTTTCAGGCTTTTTCAGTCTTATCATTGACGTTGGTACATTTAATTCCAATATTTGTTTCTCGTTACTCATTTAATTATTTACTCCACAGACGAAGGCACAACAGCTACCCGGCGGCTGTCAATAAACTTGTTATTGAAAAAAAGTCTGATGAAGGAGGAAAAAAAAAAACAAAAGTACGTGACAATAATGAGTAAATAAATAATAAAATAAATGGCAAATCGTAAATAGACTGTTTTATATGATAGTTAAATGCATAATAGAGAATAATAAAATTAAGTTAAACGTCTGGAAGAATTGTCCTGGCGACGTGGTCCGTTTAACACAGAGTTAGAGTACAGAGTACCGAGTTTAAGTACAAGAGAGAGCCGAGCTGGCTGGCAGAGCCACCGCCTATTTGGCCGGGATATTGCGTCTGGGTACCTACTATACACCAGTATACATCGGAAAATATCTATAGCATCTTCGTCTGATCCTCGCGTAACCCTCACGTTCATACCCTAGGTCTACCCTTATAACAAAACACCCTCTTCTACCCACTCTCTCATATTTTCTTGTTCCCTATCTTCTCATTTATGTGCCCGACTCGTTTGTATTTCTTATCTCGTTATTAATCGGCTTTTACATCCTATATGTTTCATTGAATTAAAACTTTATCACTGACGGAGCGCTAATTCATTCCCTCTCCCTCTACCCTCTTCTTTCTCTCCTCGCTTTAAACCAACAAATAAAACATGTTTACAGTGGTAGTTTACGATTCGCAAATTAAAAAATTTTCCACAATATTTCCATTGTTTCACTCAATTACCCGGCCCCTTTGTTGTCCGAAAGTTCTCATTTAACCGGTTTATTTATTCAACAATTTTCTATCTCCTAATTTTTTGAGCACTCACTCCGGCGGCCACCGGTGAATTATTTTTCGTTGGCTGGTTCCCATAAAAAACCTCACCTCAGGCACAATAAAATTTAGTAAACTCATTCCTTTGGAGCATGTTTGTCTAAGTTATTTTACCACGAGAGTTAAATCGAAGAATACGATTTAACCTCGAACCCGCCCACGTACTTGGCGTTGGCGTTTAGAAAAAAATATAAAAATTTACCCGATACTACTAACATGTGGATTAATCGCCAGTGTGCTTTCTGAGTAAACTTGCTAGTTTTCGCTCTATCCTTTCCCTTATATTATTTAAAGATTATACGTTCCATTGCATCACATTACGTTACACTGATGTTTACTCAACTTAATTCTAAAATCTCATCGACAATACCAGACCTGATAAATCTATTATTTGCTGCTTTATTTTAGTCCCAATAGAATTAATTATTCATCAATCTTATTCATTTATTTTTATAAAAGAAATTAATTTTTCATACAAATAATTTATTGGGTTAATGAAATGTTTAAAAAATCATTAATATTTAAATATATAAAAAATTATTACAAGTGTAATAAATTTTTTTAAAAAATTGCTTATTTTTTTTAATCAAAAAAATTTTATAACTAATTTTTTTACAAAAATTACTATCTAATAATTAATTTTTTAAAAATTATTAGTAATGTTTTTTTTTAAGAATTAATTTAAAAAAAAAAATGTTTTTTCAATAATTAAATTTAAAAAAAAAAATACATTTTTTTTTAATAATTAATTTTTTTTTTCATAAAAACAATAGTGACCTACAATGTCTACTTATTAAAACCGAACAACCCCGATCATTATACTCTACAAAATCGGAATAAACATAAGATATTTGTTGTTGATACAATAGAAACAAATAACAATAAATAGCAACGGAAAAATGAAAACTGAAGCGATGTCGACTGTCAACGGCACATCTTTGTCAAGTCGTTTGAATTTGCATGGGAATACAAGACAATTGAAGTAGTGCGGTCAACCGGAAAGGCACCGAGTACTCGAGAGGATGCTGGGAGTACTTAAAAGGCGAACGGAGCATAAAACAGGGAGAAATGTTGAGATGCTGAGACGTCTAATGGTTGAATTTGTAAATCTGAGTATAGTATTATATGTGTAAGTAAGTAAGTAGTACGTCTATAACGGCGAGCATGAGTGGATAATAAAGTAGTATGAGTAAAGGAAGATACCGGCGACGCCGCCGACAACAACAGCGGACCAGCGGCGACAGCCGCCGCAGCATAGCAGTCATAGTAACGATCGTACACGGCCTTGAACGATGACGTCAAAACTAGAGAGCTCCCGGTCGTGCATCCCCCTTTCCTCCCCTTTACACTACCTACCCTCGACAAAAGCCCCGGCAAACGTCCCACTCGAGTCCGAATCCTCGCGCGTCGTCCTCACACACCCTTCTACACACAAATATATAAACACATGCGCATATATTGTGTATATATACATAAACACACACATTCATCATTATCACCATCACCTCTTCATCTCCACCACTCTCTTATTCAACAGTATTCGGCGTGGCATATATACCCAACAGCTCTGAGGAGGAAAGAGGGCTGGAGCCAAGCCAAAACCCGGGCTTCATTCATCCTTCGTACACCAGCAGCTCTCCACCACTTCGCCGACGACTACTGACTAAATCGCCCTCTTCTTCGGCCTCCCGACTCCCTCGCCACCCAGCCCTGTCCGCCATCGCCACACTTTACGTCTTCACACCATCACCTCAATCTTTTCTTTACTTAAACTCCTTTTAAAGACCTATATACAACAATACTACCGGAAATAACTCTTTACATTTAAAACTACTACTATAAATAATCTGACGTACATTTGTATGACAAATAAAATTTTGCTCTTTTTTAAGCGACCGAATAAAGGATTTAAATAGCCATTGATACAAACGTCCATTCATCTATAGTTATATTTTTAATAATTATTTATATTAATTATAAAAATGGGTTTTTATAGTTAAATTTGATATCGTTGGAAAAGTCTAGACCTGGAGTTGTGCCTTTTTAAGGTTTCATATCATTCTCACTGATAGACAATTTATTATGATAAGTATTTAGGCTGCATTCGAAAATTCTCTATCTCTAGATACATAATTAAGAAATAACATTGTATCTCGTGAACTATTGACATTTTTAAAGATATAAGCTCAT
>CAJNRD030001122.1:23152188-23199161 GCA_905319865.3 Cotesia congregata | reverse complement strand
CGTCAATATTTAAGAAAGTACAGTGCAATTTAACATAATTAAGAAACGACCTTGTATCTTGTGAACTATTGATATTTTTAAAGATATAAGCTCATCCCGATGTTACACTCCTCAAGACCTTTCATTTGAGTATCCACATCAATTTTTTATATATATTATATATATGAAAAATATATAAAAATGCATGTGGGTACTCAAATGAAAGCTCTTGATAAGTGTAACATCAGGATGAGCTTATATCTTTAAAAATGTCAATAGTTAAAAAAGTACAGTACAATTTAACAAAATTCATTATTTAATAAAGCAAAATTTTATTAAAAAATTTTAGCAACTATTGTTGTTATTTTAATATGAATGTTTATACAGCTCTTTAGAGTAAAAAAAAATCTATTGCCGGTCAATAGAATATCGACATTCCCTAGAGCTTGACAAATACCAAAATAGGAGTAATAATTGTTATCGAGTTACTAAAAATAAATGTCAATTAGGCATGCATAAATAATAGATAAACTTATCATCCTATTGCTATAAATGTTTTATAAATATCTCGCTTATATTTTTACGATGATAAAAATAAACAAGGACGCGGTTGAATATATACTCAATCAGAACTCAACGGCGAATGAAATAACTGGCTAAAAAATAAACAAACTGAGTATATATACTTTAAAAGTAAAAGAAAGATCCTATAAAGTTTGTCATGGGGAATTTTCCACTTCCTGATTTAGTAATCGCGGTCTATTTATCTTTTCAACGTCTTCTATGTGCAAATGTATGAGCAAATGTATTAAAACATTGTATCTTTCCGAGCGACTCTACAGGGAGCTTAGAAGTGATATAACAATTTTTAATGCAATGATAATAAAATAAAAAATGTCAAAGTTTTTAAAGTAAATGATAAAAATATAGAATAAATACTTTAAAAAAGTATTGTTAGGATTAAAGTCTTCTCTGGTCTCTTGAAACGACCTCTATACTACTTACACCTCCACTCACGTATTACTTCTTGTCGAGTCTGAGTGCACTCATAAATATACGTTTTACGTCAAGACCCCGAATCTGACAAGAGTACGTTATACAGTCGTTGAGACTCGTCTACTTTTATCTTTTGTAAAACTTGAGTGTGTATATACATATATTTATCCCAAAAGACGTAAAGAGTTTTTTAAAAATAAGAGAGTTATAATTTTATCTGCTTCAAAAGAAATTTACTCCTTTTTCCATGTTTTAAATAACATAATCCAGCAAGCTTGCTGTAATAATAATGATAATAATAATAATGATGATAATGATAATGATAATAATAATGATAATAATAATAATAATGATAATAATAATAATGATAATGAGAATAATAAAAAAAATATTATTCTGTCTCCTGATGGAATTTTATAAAGCGTATATAATAGTACGAGAGAATAAAGAGGGAAGAATAAAATAAAAATAATAAAAATGAGCAATAAAAAATACCGGACATATCGGTGGAACGTCGTCGAGACTGCTCGTGACAATCCTACCCGGAAATCTTTCCCGAAACAAGATGAGAAACCAGCAAGATGACAAGAGCAACAGAGAATGCTGTAGAAAGTTAAGTGAAATAAAATATATAACTAATAAAAGAAGAGAGATAGAAATAAATAATAAGAAAGTTAGAAAGAGAAAGACTGAGTGGAAGGAAGGAAGGAAGGAAGGAAGGATGAAAGGGGTTGCTTTGGCGGGGTATATTTGTGAATGGAGCAAAACCCTGCGAAATCTCGTAGTGGGGGGAGTGAATCAATATGGCGGGCCGCGCCTCTCACCAGAATCGTGACGTCACTCAGATCTAAAGAAACCCCTGTGGTAAGTTTCGATCTATGTATGTGCAAGAACTAACTAACACTACTTTACATGTATTTACTTATTCAAACAGACGCTCAAGTACAGTTACCGAAATTTGTCCTTTTATTCCACGAATTTCCACTGCGTAATTTAATTATACTATTCATTTACTTTATCTACCCGCATTAAAATTTATTCCATCTCCTTCTGCTTCTTTTTTACTTTTAATTACATGTTAGGATTAATTAAAGAAAATGCACTCGGTAATTTATTCCATGTGTGGAAATTTATAATTTTAAATGGCAAAAGTATATTTAATCCGAGGAAAAAAGTTCCTGTTAATATATTACGAGTTTAATTCTCGTATGACAGAATGACCCGTCCAGTAATCGAGACGCAACAGGATTTGGCTATTGGATCATGTGAAAATCGATGCCTGGCTTAACTTGGGTCACCGCCACCAAATACCACTGTTCGCTCTTTCTCTTTCTCTACACACTTGTATGTATTTATATTTTTATCTCTACACATGTCTATTGAAGTTAAATGAAACTTTGGAATTTTTTTTTTTTTTTTCATTATCTACATGCCAGTTAAAATAAAAAAAAAGATATTATTTTAACAACTAAACTTTTCAGTAGAGCTAAAGTTTGTATTTGAAAATTACGCGTCACAGTTATTATTCTATGAAGGTCAGATATAATAAATGAACTTATTTATGTGTAAACATAAACAGAAAATATTAACTTTTGTTATTAGTATGATAAATTAACAAGAATAATATAACTGTAATAAAATTTCCAGATCCTCTCCAGAGGGACTATTATTTAATCAACACAAAAAATGGTTACTCTGTTCCCTGCAAATGTAATTATAGTAATATTATTCTTCTCAACTCTTCTTTTGTGACCGTGTCCTAAGTGTTATAATATACCTACATAATAAACTCATTATCCTATATAATAATTTATCATGAAACCCTTTTTATTAAACTTACTTACACGCCTTATAATAAATCCCATTTTCATAAAGTTCATCTTGCGCAAAATTACGGAAAAAAAAATTATTAAATTAATGTAAAAAAAAAATAACAAGCTCTCTGGATGACGAGCTAAGAAAGAAAGATTGAATGAACAGATGAAATGTTGATAATAATAAGAGTAACAGGGGCTAGTAATATGATTTTTTTAAAGGGATTAAATTGATAGCGCGATGAAAAATCGAAGTAATAAATTAAACAGCCCAGCGAGCGAACAAGGGAGCGAGTGAGAAAGAATAAAGACAGACGTAAAAGCGGTATGACTCTAGTGACACGGGCATCGACCGTTTTTTAAAGGTTACGAACGACAAGTTATTTTATTATAAGTATATAAATGTATAAACTGCCAGCTGGTTAGTGGTAATGACGTCACATGACTTTAAAAACTATCTCAACTCGGTGTAGTGGGTATATTATAATGTATATAAAAGTATGTAACGTAATCGACTTAGTAGATCGCATTGACGTGTCTACAGAGCTGGACTATCTCTTTAAACATCGGTATTATACCCATCTATGCGTCATTGAATAAACGGTGTTGCTGGGTCATTCTAGCAACCGAAGGGTATATTATTGACTGATATAATAAATACCTATTCATCATGTTCCTGTCGTATTAAAAATCATACAATAGACTTACCTCATATCGCATTGTAGTTTTCAATCCCAGAGTCTTGATAAGATATGCTGCTGCAGCACGACTCTCTTTTTCATTGAAACGTGAGTTGATTTCATCTGTAGCTCGATTCATTGATATCGCATTAGAGTTATTGGGGATTAGCAGGATTCAGAACAAGAAGATACTTTTCTGGTGGTCTTCAATGAGAAGCTAATCAAATCCGACGGCGAAGACTTATAATATTTTCCGGAAAGCATCTAATAGAAAAATAAATCATGAACTTTTACTCAGAAAAAAAATGTTTTTGAATTAAGTATCGACGTTCTAATTAGCAAATTGTCTAACTCCATTTTAGAGAATCTTCTATTTGTAAGAAAAAAACAATTAGTTCAAAATTTATTATCACTTTAAAAAATCATTTAATATCATTATTATCTAATAGAGATATAATATTTAGGTTTAAATCATTCAAATAATTTATAATTCGATTATGGCTACATCAAAATGTTAAAAAATCATCCTCTAAAAAATAAGGAGTTAGATAAATTGC
The DNA here is from genome assembly GCA_905319865.3 of Cotesia congregata. Classification (NCBI taxonomy): domain Eukaryota; kingdom Metazoa; phylum Arthropoda; class Insecta; order Hymenoptera; family Braconidae; genus Cotesia; species Cotesia congregata. The sequence continues at coordinate 23,195,135 of CAJNRD030001122.1, read as the reverse complement.
TAATTAGACCATCGGTATATAATTTTGAAGAATAATATTCTTGATTTAACGAAATTTTACTTGATTCAAAAATTTTTCGTCTTGATTCAAGATAATTACCCTCTTCAAAATTATATTATAAAAACAACAAAAAACTACATGTGTTATGGACCAATAAACAGAATTGCGGATCTAGTTAATTATCATTGTACTGAGTTAAATTACTTCGGTAGTTCACTCTCCTCCTTTGCATTTAATAATGTAAAAAACTAATTACTACTCCATTAGTCTATTAATCTGTGCAATAATTTTTTATCTTTATATTTTTTCTAGTTCACACACAAAAATGATGCTATCTAATAATTTAATTATTTAATCTTGTAAAAACCTTATATGTATATAGCCGATCGGGGTTTATTCTATTTGAAATAAATAAATATTCTTGGTTCAAGAATTTTTTTCTTGAATCAAGTTAATTTTTTTTTTTTCAGTGTCTTTTTAATTACGGCTGATAATCAAAGAAAACTTTATTTTATTTCTTCTTCTTACTTTTTTTCTAAACTGAACTCTTGGAAATAAAGAGTATAATTCTTTGAGCACCAGTTTTAAATTCTCGTATTTACTTTACTGATTTAATACGATCCTGTTTATTTTTCCATTTGAGTACGCAGATAAATTCGCTTGCAGGCAAATTCCGTAAATCTGATTAAACATAGAGAGAATTAATTCGAAAGAAATATATACCTAGTCAGGATAAAATTATAACTCGAACTTACCCAACTCAATGAACTTCCTCGGATGAAAATTAGTTATTGAGTTCACGTGGGGAGTAATGGGCATGCATCTAATCCTGAACTAGATTATTCGGCAGTTCACCCACGTGACTAATTTGCTCCTGCCAAATAAAAGGCTGACTCGTGACACTCACTCGATCTACATAGGTGCTAATAATTTCATCTATATTTTGTTTGAATTATTCGTTTGTGAAATTTAAATGTCATATCTCAACTCAATGCATTCAAACAAACAACAGAAATTTATGTATTTGCAATATACTCAGTATTTAAATACTCAAACTTTTGTAAAACTCAACAAACGTCAGCAAAAAGGTCAAATATCATTACAACTTTATTCCGCAACTTGAGTTAGGTAGCATTCCTAATAAATACTTTCTGCTCTAGAAAAATTTCTCAGATTTATTTTTTCACACAAAAGAAAGTTTATTAAACTTAATGACCTCACCTCATTTTTTATTTTTAGCAGTCAAATTTTTTATTTCTTAATAAATTTTAATTTTTAGATTCGTAAAAAATTAAAATATTTCTTTTTATATCATAAATTAATGATATATGCAAATTTTTCTAACCTAAAAATCTAAGAAATTAATTTAAATCTTTTTTTTTTCTCACCAATAAACTATTTCTATAATTATTCGTGCAATAAATTTTAATTGTCTTCTTTTCATAATTATTTCATCACTTCACCTCACAATTAAAATCAATAAAACAAATAAAAGATTCCTACTTAAACTGCCGCAGTTTAACAGGTACTCACACACATCTCACTGTCGCGCCGTTCTCTCTCGCACATGGGTTCTGACTGACTAGTTTCGTTTTTGAGGTTATATTGAGTCGAAAATAACGTTGTAATATTTTAAATTAAAATTTATAAAAAAATATTTTTTAATAGAAAATTATTTAAATAATAATTATAAAAATTTTATTCTGTGATAATTAATAAAAAATGAAGCCGAAAGCAAAAAATGAGTTTAAAATCAACGCGGTATGTTATTTATTTACTTTAAAAATTAATTTAGCAGATATTTGATAATTTTTTAACAAATAAATTATGGCAAAAAAATTGACATGTAGTTTTAAAAAATAAAAAATGCAATTTTTTTAAATCAAATTTATTTGTTAAAAAAAATTAAAAAATGATTAAGTGACTGCTAACTTTAATATTAATTTTTATATTCATCAATAAATAAAATTTTTTTCAGGATGAAACGAGTAATAATAAAAGGATAGTATTCTCAGATGACGAAAGTAGTAATAAAAAAGAAAAAAAAAATTTATTTGATGATGGCGACGAGGATTGTGATTATGATATTTCGCAGATAAAAAAGTCTAAGGTAAATTACAACTATTTATTATTTTTTTTATGATACACTGAAAATTTAACTGTCCGTGAATTTATGGAGATTGTATTTATTAGAAAAATTTGATTTAATAAAATTATTTTTTTAGCGTAAAGTCTTGGGGAATGATGAAAGATTTACGATCGACAAAGAACACCTAAATGAGGATGAAGAACAGGAGGAAGACTATAAACATGAAGAACCAGTTCAAGAGCAAGAAGATGATTTTGCTAATGAGAAGAAAAAGGAGTTGGAAATTTTGGAAGCAATATTAGGAAAGCCGATGTTGCCGAAACCAGAAAATGTTCCTGCTAAGAAGTAAGTATTGATAAAATTATTTTAAATAGATATTTTAATTAATAAATATTTTACAGAGCGAGTACAATGGTGCGCTACGACCCGACAGTAGACGATCACCACAAGCATGAAATAAAAACGAGTAAAGATGAAGCAGAGCCGAAGAAAAAATCGAAGAAAAAGAAGAAAGAAATTAAAGCTGAAGCTGAAGCTAAAGAAAAAGCCAATGAAGCGCCTCAGCTTCCTCCTATTAATGAAGAGATTTTTTACTCAGTATCGGATAAATTAACTGAGAGCTTACAGAAGAAAGAGGAGTTCAGTTTATTAAAAACCTTTGGATCTGCTGTGCCTGAGGGTAATTATAATTATTATAATTTATTCTTTAAATTTTTAAATTGATGATAAATAAAAAATGTTTATTTTTAGTTGAGCAAGAGCCGGAAAGAGCCAAGGCGACGGATATTCAGCCGCTGAAACTTAAATATAATATAAAAACAAAAAATCCGTTCAAATATGACTCCTCAGATGACGAGGATGGTCCACAGAAAAATAAAAAAAGTAATAAATTTAATAATAATGAATTTAGTGGCAAATTTGGACAGCCGAAAAATTTTTTCTTTGCAATTAACGATCCAAGATTTAAAGGTAATATTTTTACTGATGAAAATACATCTCTTTATGATTTAATTTAATTGGAAATAATTGTTATAGATGCTGAGGAATTTTTTAAAACAACTTCAACGTCTGATGAGTCCTTCAAAAATACCAGGCGTGAGTTAAAACACATAGTTAGGTCTAAGATTCGAAACAACGTTCGGAGAATCCGGCCATGGAAAACAAAAGTCTCAAGAGTCAGGTCGACAAAGAAGTAAATTCGTTTTTTTTATTCTTTTAATAGAAAAAAAATCGATCGAATTAAAAAATTTTAATGTAAATAAATTTTTTTTTTTCATATTACAAACAGTTTTTCATATTACACCATTATAATTCGTAAAAAGTAAAAAGGTATTTTTTTTTATTTTTTAGGAAAGTTTAGAGTAAAGAAATTTATATGATAATATATAAAAAGATAAAATTTTTAAATGTAGGTAATTAAGCATCCCTGCGATAAATCTTTGATAGTATTTTAAAGAATAAATCATGAGGTAGACCACGTGATATTTGTTGTATATGAGTATTCATGAGATTGTAACTTTCTTCCTCGTAAATAGCGTAAGTTGTTGATAGCCCCAAATCGTCATACAACTGTTTTATTTGTGCTACTTTCTCTTCATCATCAACCCCGTAACATTCCTATTGGATTTAAAAGAATACATTAATATAATATTTATTCTAAAATAATTTTATCCACAGCAGCAACTACTGGGATAATTGTAGTTTTATAAAAAGAAAGGAAATAAATTATTCACTTCAAAGATTTTACGCTGTGAGGGAGTCACGCGTTGAAGAGCCACGACTGCTAGCCACGTACACTTTCCTTCTTTAATGTCTAATCCTTGTTTTCCAGTTATTCTCGGATCCCCATAAATATTTAGATAGTCATCTTGAACTTGGAAAAAGTGTCCCATCTCTAATAAAATAGTCTTGGCTTGTCTGTACATTTCTGGATCTACTACTCCAGCCTTAAAAAATAATTATTGATTAGTCAATAGTAGAAACTCTTTATGCAGCGTCTTGACATCTAAAAATACTTACAAAGTGCATTGCTAATGTTATTGGCATCACAAATGAATAATAAGCTGTTTTATATTTAACAATTGCGTTGTACCGATTCATTGTAAATAAATTAAAGTTCGGTCTTTTACCAAATTCGGTTGATAACATGTCCAATGTTTGTCCCATTACAGTTTTCATGGTCGTCTGAAGCAAACAATAATTAAATATAATTTATTATAAAAATTAATTTTACTAGCAACCTTGCAGTCACTGTGTGACTTTATTAAATAATTACATTTGTTAAATTACACTGTACTTTTTTAACTATTGACGTTTTTAAAGATATAAGCTCATTCCGATGTTACACTCATCAAGAGCTTTCATTTGAGTACCCACATCAATTTTTTATATATTTTATATATTTATATATATGTATACATGAAAAATATATCAAAAATACATGTGGGTACTCAAATGAATGGTCTCAATGAGTGTAACATCAGGATGTGCTTACATTTTTAAAAATGTCAATCGTTTACAAGATACAAAGACGTTTCTTAAATGAATGGTCTCAATGAGTGTAACATCAGGATGTGCTTACATTTTTAAAAATGTCAATCGTTTACAAGATACAAAGACGTTTCTTAATTATGTTAAATTGCACTGTGCCTTAACAATTGATATTTTTAAAGATATAAGCTAATCCCGGTGTTACACTCATCAAGAGCTTTCATTTGAGTACCCACATGCATTTTTTATATATTTTTCATGTATACATATATATATATAAATATATAAAATATATAAAAAATTGATGTGGGTACTCAAATGAAAGGTCTCGATGAGTGTAACATCGGGATGAGCTTATATCTTTGAAAATGTCAATACTTATCATATTAAATTGACTATCTTGGAGACAAAATTTTTCTTATTCTCTTAATAATAAATATCAATAAGCTTACATCATGGAAAGTTTCTATAAGGTCCAAATAACATTCATGGTTTTTAAAATACGTGCGTAGTAACTGATACACTGTTTGCTCCAAAAGTATACCGTCATTGATAGCACTCAACCCGATATTATTATTCAAATACCAGCAAGGTTGACCTCGACGTGTTACTGAGTGATCCATTATATCATCTTCGATTAGTAAAAATGCCTGGAGCTGAATAAACACATAAATATTATTAATTTATTCAAACAAAATTGAATAATTAATGAATTACCAATTCAGTACACCATCCTAAAGTCCTGGCTAATCTTATATTTTCCTCTGTCAGCTGATCGCGTGGCGCGAGCATTCTATAAGCGTAAACAAGAGCTAATCCACGATTTTTTTTACCGTTTGGAACATTGTACTGCAATACCTATACAATTATTATTATTATTATTATTATTAATTGTAAATGTATTTTTATAAAATAATTATGACATACTTTAGTCATCCATTTAGTAGCATCAGGAATCTCAAGATGACGACCAGCTTCTGTAAGAACTCGTACTATGTCTGGCCAGAGAGCCATCATTTCTCTACTTTCATCTTTGCTTGATGTCCAATTTGTTTGCACCATACTGTGGGCCATGCGACATAGTGGTGATCTAAAAAATTCATAGTTTAATCTTTAGATTATACGGTCAATTCTATTTCAATCTAGTTGAAATTATTATTATTTAAATAAGTTCAATAGAAATAGATGCATACAATGGTACAGCGTCATACGTGATTTTTATTTAAATTAACTATTCGCGTGAGATCTCTAGATAAGAATCTAAAAAATCAAATGTCTGTTATGAAATAGTTATTTTTAGTTAATTAACATATTAAAAAAAAGAGTAAACAATTTTTTTATTATACTAAATATGGAAATTAATTCAGAATATATTTAAGAATTTTATAAAAAATAATATATGATAAAAAAATTATGAAAATGAAGTTAGCGGACGTTTCAAAACTTTTAGAGAATTTTTATTGAAAAAATTTCAATTAAAAAAAATAATTCACCTATAAAAAACTTGAAAAACTATAAGTCCAATTTTTTAGAAATATTTTTTTAGTTGTAATTTAATTAATAAAAAATTTTTTAATTTTTTCAGTGTCATAAAAATTATAATAATAAAGTTAGCGGACATTTTCAATTTTTTTATTTTAATTTATTAATTTATAACTAAAAAATATTTTAAAAAAATTGCACTTATAGTTTTTGAAGATTTTAGCAAATGAAAAATTTATTTTTTCATTTATTTATAATAATTCTTTAATAAAAAAAAATCATATAAGTTATTAGATGTCGGCAAACTTTATTTTTTTAAAAAATTTCATTTGAAAATTTTTAAAAATAGTTTTTTAGAACTAATTTGTTTGTTAATTTAAGTGACAGCTAACTTTAATGTCATTAATATCACTAAATAAATAATAATAATAATAATAATAAGTGTCACTAAATAAATAATAAACATTTAAATAACCAATAAATTGTTTTTAATCAAAATCATAACAGGAAAATTGTTCTCTCAAACAATGATTTAAATTTATGAGTGATAAATTATTAATAAATATTAATTAATGCGTAATTAAATAAAACAAACTCACCTGACAAATTGATTCGTCGAATTTAATTTTATGTGACTGATAACAGAATGATTTTTTTTAATCGAAGTATCTATTAAATTTTGATAAATCCCTCTCTGGAATAACTTCGACGTAGCTCTGTTTATTACCACTGACATTTTAGCTCCAAAATAAATATATGCGCCGTAAAAATAATTAATTAAAGAAAAAAAATTAACAGACGCTTTCTTTAAAATATAATTTATATCCGTTGATTTTTTTGTGAATAAAAAAATCAAAATAATAATTATTGACTTAATTACTAATTAATTATTACAATCACTCATTAATAGAGTGAAGAAAGAACTGGCAATAAAGGTGTTTTATTAATGAATATTAATAGTAAAGAAGATATTATTGTTAATAATAACTGTTTTTATTTACTACAGTCCATAGTGCTCGAGTGCAAGTGTTAAACTAAACTAAAATGAAATGAAAGAAACACGTTGAAATAAAAACGTCACGTAGGCCACACATTTAGATAAATATATATGTATATATACAAAATACTTCCAATTACAATTCGTAGAGGCTCTAGTATCGTTTTTTATCAGATGTTATTTTTTATTTATTCACTATTATCTTGAATTAATTTACTATCGATATCAACATAACATAAATAATAATTATAGTTGTAAACAAATAAGTAGAACTAGAACGTTATCATTATAAATGATTTAAATATGATTGATGATTCATCTAATGATGAATTCATTATTTTATTGATCTGAATAAATATATTATACACCTGTTGATTGAAAAACAATTTTATTTTAGGTACTGCGTTTTACTTTTTAGTGCATTTATTATTTTTTTATTAATGCTATCAAGTAATTATAGGAGTAAGTATATTTTATCAATTTATTTCTAATTAAATTGTTTTTTTAATAAAAAAAATTTTGTATTTTTAGTTACAGGCTCGTTAAAAGGAGTATTAAAAATATTTTTGATAAATTTAGTTATTTATACAATAATGGCTGAAGCGACCGACTATCATACATTTACTTCAAATTTATTTAAGGTTTGTTTATTATTATTATTATTATTATTATTATTATTAAAGTTAGTAGTCACTTGAAAATTTTTTAATTTTCTTTAACAAAAAAATTTGTTCTAAAAAATTGCATTTTTAATTTATTAAAATTTCTACAAGTCCATTTTTTTTAATCATTTTTTTTTTTTGCCATAATTTATTTATTAAAAAAATTGTCAAGTGACAGCTAAATTTATGTCATGATAATTTTTTTTAACAAAATAATTTACTCCAAAATATTATTTTTAAAAAATTGCATTTTTAATTTTTTAAAATTTCTACAAGTCAATTTTTTTGTCATAATTTATAAAAAAAAATTTTTTAAACGTCAAATATCTGCTGAATTAATTTTTATTATTAAACTTAATTGAACTACAATGAAGCTCTGCTATTTTAATGTCAACAATTTAATTATTAGAAAATGAAACAATTGTCGGACGTCTATTATCTTTATTACTGACGTAGATATGATCGTTTTTATAAATAATTTTATAGGCAGTGACAGAAGATAAAAGTGAAAACATAATTTTCTCTCCAGTAAGTATTCATGTTGTCCTGTCATTCCTGTCTCATGGCGCTCGAGGAAAGACCGCCGAGAAAATGATTAATAATTTATACATAAAAGATATTGATCAACTAAAAGCTGATTACAAAAATGTCTTATCGATATTAAATGTAAGTATCGAATTAAATATTTCAATAACTTTATTTATCTGTTTAAATTAATTATAAGTACTTCTCTGTTATCAGTCAACTGACAAAGCCGAGCTGCATTTAGCAAATTCATTTTATGTACACAACGATGTTGAGCTGGTGCATAAATTCACAGCTTTAGGAGTGGATTACTACAATTTATTAATTACGAAAATAAATTTATCCGATAACGTGCAATCAGCTAAACAGATAAACAATTGGGTTTTGGAGAATACAAATAACAGAATTACAGATATTATCTCTCCTGGTACTTTTTGTTATCTTTTAAAGATGCATTTTTTTTTTTTAAGATATTTAATTAATTATTTTAATTAAATTGCCAGATGATATTACTGAAGATAGCAAAATGTTTCTCGTAAATGCTATTTACTTCAAAGGATTTTGGAAAGATCCCTTTGATAGTCAGCGTACTTCACCTAAAATATTTTACACTGCAAATAACGCTCATGTACTTACACCAGTTATGATTAAAAAGGCTCATTTTGTTCACGGAGATTTACCTAATTTAAATGCAAGGTTTCTCGAAATTCCATACACTGTAAGCTATTCATGAAAATTAAATTAGCCGACATCTGAAAATACCTTACTTAAAATTACCAGTGACCGTCTTTTATTTCTCATGCAATAATTATCTACAACAAAATTTCTCATCAATAATTTCTTATGCAATATTTTATCCTAGCAATATTCTCTCATACCAAAACTTCTAATTGCTCATAATTTAGATTATTTTATATTAAAATTTTTATTGTTTTTAGTATTTATATCCAAAAATGTGTCATAATATTCTAATTAAATTTGTAATTGATATTAAATAAATATTTATTTTAAATAAAAGGACACAACACGGTGCCTATTCGAAAAATAATTACGGATCATTTATCTTAAACGATGATTAATTTTCTTCAGATTAATTTATGTTGTGATAAATTTTGTTTTGAGAAATTAAGGTAAAAGACCGCCACAATTATTGACACTGACCTAGTTGTTTGACACTTGCAATTTTATTCTAATTAAAAAAATAGAATGTTCTAAAAAAATTAATTATCTTAAAATTTATAATTAAAAAATTATATTTAGGAATTTATTAAAGTTGATTTGTTTTTTTTTTTTTTTTTTTTTTTTAATTAAAATAAAATTGCAAGTGTCAATAACTGGGTCTTTTACCTTATTGTATTTGAGATATCGTTGTATGAGAAGTTTTAGCTGAAAAATTTTGACGTGTGTAATTTTTGCGGATTAATAAAGGCGAGGAGCCAAAATTACCGTATCAATAATTTAAAAAAATATTTTTAGGACGAAAATTTAACTATGATAATAATTTTACCCTACGAAGTTGAAGGATTGTCTTACGTAGAAAAAAATTTCAACTGGAGTTATATAATTAACTCAGATTCTATTAAAGGCGAAATAATATTACATGTTCCTAAATTTAAGATTGAGTCTACAGTAGATTTAGAAAAAATTCTCACCAATGTAAGTTCAAAAATTTCTTATTTTTTAAATCGTATTTAACATTAATGACTTAATTAATTCAGATGGGGCTAAAAGCAATGTTCGAAGACACTGCTGATTTTACAGGTATGACAGACACGCCTGTAAAAGTCAGTAAAGTCATACAAAAAGCGTTCTTAGAGATAAACGAAGAAGGATCTGAAGCAGCAGCGGCTACAGGTAAAATCTAAAATAATTATTAAATAAAAAAGCATTAATCATTATTTAAATTCCAGTAGTACAGATTAGACTTAAGCGAATGGCTGTACAGACAGAAGAGTTTATAGTCGACCGTCCATTTATGGTTGCCATTCGTCACAAGCTTTGTGACATCCCATTATTTATCGGTCAAGTAAAAGCTCCAAATTTAATAATAAAAAATCCTAACAAAGACGAGCTATAATAATTATTTTTTTTACAGCAGTATATTTTTGATACAATTTTATTGTACGCTTTGCTTATAAAACAATGAAAAAATAGCATAAATATTGAATTGATATATTTATTTTAATTTAAAGCTTTTATCAATTAATTATAATTTTTGTACACATCTACAAGTGTGTTTATTTGATTTACATCACTAATATCCATATCACGTTTATTATCTCTAAAGTTAAAAAGTATATCAATAACTTATCAGTAATTTTTTAAGCTATTGTCTTAGACCCGCTGGGATTAAAAATATTCATCAAGTATCAATTCAATTATCCTCATCGATAAGTTCAGCAAGCTGCCTTGATTCAACAACCGGTAGAGAGCAAGTGCGATGTCTACATACGTAAGCAGTAGCCCGACCATTTTGCATTTTCATTTTACTTACAACTTCGTTTCGTCTGATCAACACCGAGTCAGAGTCGTCGGGGTCTGTGAGTATGATCAATTTCGCAGGAATCAAACGGTCTCGAATGATGCTAAGTAACTCCTCAGTGTCTTTAGCGTCTCTTTTACCGGCAATATATATCTAGATAATATATATTTAAATAAAATTATTAATTTAATTTAATTTAATTTAAATGTAACAAGATATAATAGTTTATGAACGAACCTGAGTGGTGGTATCCCAGTAATGCAATAAAGCACAACATAATCCAGGAATTGCGATAGGCATTCTCATTAAAGTGTCACCAAAGAAACTTAGTAATTCAACAACTTTGCTATTGTAATCTGTGCGGTTTAAACAAGACGCCAATCGTAATAAATTTCCACATGCTACTGAATTACTTGAAGGTTCAGCGCCATCGTGTTCTAAAAAAAAATTTTTAATAAAATAATAATAATTAAGAAATGACCTTGTATCTCGTGAACTATCGACATTTTTTTTAAAGATATAAGCTCATCCCGATGTTACACTCATCAAGACCTTTCATTTGAGTACCCACATCAATTTTTCATATATTTTATATATATATATATATGAAAAATATATCAAAAATACATGTGGGTACTCAAATGAAAGCTCTTGATGAGAGTATAACATCAGGATGAGCTTATATCTTTAAAAATGTCAATATTTAAAAAAGTACAGTACAATTCGACAAAAGTTATTCAATAAAGCAAAATTTTATTTATTTATAGTTCACTTTACCGTCTTTCAGTCTCAGGATTATATTCTTATCGTTTTCAATCGTATTGAAATAACCACCGTCTTTATCATCCCAAAATAATTCATTCTGAATATCCTGCAATTCTTCAGCAAGCTCGAGCCAGTGGGTATTTAAATTCGCTTCGTATAAATCAAGTAGTCCTTGAACTACAAACGCGTAATCTGCATGAAAACCATGTATTGGAGTTTGCCTGTATAACAAATAAAAATATCATTTAATTTAATGCAGTTTATAAATTGGTGGAGAAATAAAATTTTAAAGTTACTGACGGTTGCATTATTATGTCTCCATCACCGCGATAACAACTTCGTAATAAAATTTTATTCTTTTTATCATACAAATAACGCTCTATAAAATTAGCATTATCTTCAGCGTATTGTATGTACTGTTTATTTTTAGTTGCAACACCAGCGTACGCTAAACCACTTATCATAAGGCCTAGAAAATAAAAATTGTTTATAAATTTTTTTTTTTTTTTTTTTTTTTTTTAAATAAAAGACTAGACTAATAACCATTCCAAGCTGTTATTATCTTGTCATCCAAGTGTGGCCGAGGTCTCTGTGAACGTGCTTCAAAAAGTATTTGTTTAGCTTCCGCTAAATACTTCTCTACATCTTCTACACTGAAATCAAATTTATCGGCGGTATCTTTAACACTACCGAAGACAATCAAGACATTTTTATTCGTCAGCTCGCCATGTGGATCCTTGAAAATAATATCAACCATCAATAAATGAGAAAAAAAGTGTCACATAATTAAATTATTCAACTTACTTGTCTTTGAGAAACATTACCATCTTCTTTTACATTAAAATGGTACGCAAAAATATCACTTAGTTTCAAATCACGGTCGGGAATTTTTTTATCCAAATGAATTTCAATTTCTTCCATTGTCCAGACGTAAAAAGCACCTTCTTGCTTAGCAGTAGCTTCAGCAGTCGGCAAAGAATCAGCATCTTCAGCACTGTAGTATCCTCCGTCCTTTAATTTACGAATAATAAAAACAATATTATCATAATACTAATTAATTCATAAATTAAATTAAAAATACCTTGTGCCGCAGATCTCGGACACAATAAGTGACAATATCATCAACAACGTCAGAAAAAAATTTGTCTTTTGTAACAATGTATGCGTTTGCGTACGAGCGTAATAATTGTGCTTGGTCGTACAACATTTTTTCAAAGTGTGGTACATGCCATTTTCCATCCACTGAATATCTTGCGAAACCCTTCAATTAATTAATCAATTAAAGTTATAAATATTTTTTTTTTTTTTTATATTATAATAATGGACTTTTCAATTATACCTGACCAACATGATCATGAATTCCACCATTAGCCATTTTGGTCAAAGTATGTGTACACATACTCAAACATTCCTGATTCATTTCATCTTTAGCATCACGACCATACATATGAAACAGTAATTCCAAGTTAATCGGCTGTGGGAATTTTGGAGCGTCGGAAAAGCCACCGAATTCACGATCGTAAGATCTTATTAGTTGCTGGACGCACAATTTACCACAATCTTTAGGTGGTGGATTTTTGCCCTGTTATATAATTAATTGTTAATAAAAATAAATTAATTAATTAATAAAAATCAACTTACGGTTAAGCTTGGGTGTTTACTTTCAGCAGATGTTTTTAATATCTCAAGAATTTTAGTTCCCGACTTTAATAAATCGCGCTTATTCTCTAGCCACTAAAAAATATCAAGAAATATTAATTTTAATTTTTTTTAGAGTAGAAAATAAATCATTACAAAATATTAAACAATAAATTTTGAGAACGTGGACAATAACAATAAGATGTTAGATTTTTAAAAATGCCTTTTTTTATTTTTTTTTTTAAAATTTAACATCTTATTATTTTTGTCCACATTCCCAAGATTTGTTGTCTAATATTTCGTAAAACATGGATGAGAATCTACCAAGTAATAAATCAACACCTTATGTGCGATGCTCAGTAAAATTTTTTTAAAACCAGGCTGCCCAAATTTATCAACTGGAGGAAAATAAGTGCCACCCATAATAGGAATCAACGCCGGTGTTAAAAATACACTCATTGGCCATCCACCGTGTCCTGAAATTGACTAAAAAAATATTTATTTTAATTATTTACTGTCCAATAAATCCCTGAAAAATTATATAATAAATACCTGGACAAAAGTCATGTATATTTTATCAATATCAGGCCGTTCTTCACGATCGACTTTGATATTAACGAAATATCTATTCATAATTTCAGCGATTTCATCATTTTCAAAGGACTCTTTCTCCATAACATGGCACCAGTGACAGGTCGAGTAACCCACAGACAAAAATATTAATTTATCTTCTCTCTTGGCCTTTTCCAGGGCCTCATCACTCCAAGGATACCAGTCAACTGGATTGCTAGCATGCTGTAATAAATACGAAGACTTTTCCAGCGCCAATTTATTTTTTTTGTCTTTAGTATCTCCGTGAGACGTCGATGCCATTCTTACTATCAGTTTTCTGCACCTTGACCCGAATGACAAAAAAAAAAAAAAAAAAAAAAAAAAAAAAATAAATGAATTTATAAATAAATAACAAAAATAAATAACAAATCAGTACCTTTGTAATTGATAAGCATTAGCTGGTAATTGCGCGTGAACAACTCTCCGATAATTATTGTTGGAAATTTTCGTAAACTCAGATAATAAACGTGTTGAATTAAAAAATAAGCATCTTCCCAAAATCATAACATCTATTTAATTGAAGTCAATCGCTTAAACTCGAATTTATTTAACGGCAAATAATTAATATTAAATTTTTTTAATGTTTACAATCATTAAATTAAATAGATTTATTACTTGTGCCACGTTAAATATTAAATTTTTAATGTTTCATGAAACTAAAATGACCAGCAAAATGATGATTGATAATTATTTCACTCCATACTGTTGCCGGGGAATTTATTATTTTAGCAAACTATTATTGTTATTATTATTACAAGTATCAGGGTTAAAAAACATATCGAAGATCATTCAAAATATGTATGATTATTTCACAGTGTTTGATAAAAACGGTTTAATTAGTACTCCGAAAGATTATTTTATTTAAAATAAAATAAATAAACAAATAAAACATTTATGACAGCTGTCAGCTGTGACGTATTTCTCCTTTTTTTTCTTCAATCATAACAATTAACAACAACTCTAAATTTTTTTATTGCAATAATATTGACGTAATTAATATGTTTTTCTCGTATATATACATATATTTTGTGCATATATTCGCATTTCGCACGACGTTCACGTTCTCCAAGTTCTCCACTCTAAACTCCAATAAAATTTTTAAATACTAGACAGATGGAGTTACTTGAGAATTTTTTAAACACTTAGCTGTCAAAAATTTAACAAAAGCACGCACTAAAAATCCAAAAATTGCTAATTTAATTTTATTTAACTAATTTATTTATTTAATTGTTTAATTAACACTTTTTAATTGTTGTGGATAATTTATCGTTTGAGTTTTAAAGAGTGACATCTATCTGTCAAAAAAATTGACAGTTGTTTGGGTATTATTGTTTATTCATTCGTAAATTATTTTTTACATACACTTTGTTATTTTTATATTTATTAATAAATTAACTAGGGTGTGATCGCAATTTTAATTAACAATATTTATCAATAATGGCAACTGTACACCGTGAAGCTTTTCAGAAACAAATTCAACAAGACTGGGCAAATCGTGAATACATTGAAGTTATTACTGGGAGTATTAAAAAAATTACAGACTTTCTCAATTCATTTGGTAATTTATTTTTATTTATATTAATTAATTTATGGAGAGTTAATTATTAATAATTATTGATTTTATTTTTTAGATATGTCATGTAGGTCGCGTCTCGCTGTTTTAAATGAAAAACTCACTACTTTGGAGCGTAGAATCGAGTATCTTGAAGCTTGCGTAAGTATTTGCGTTTAATTGTGACAGCAATGTATTTAAAAAATTTTTTATATTATTTTTTGAGTATATTTTAGCCGATGTTTGATTATTTATAAAATTTTTTTAACAAATAAATTATTAATAAAAAAAATTGTCATGAAGAAATTTTAAAAAATTAAAAATGCAATTTTTTTTAAAGTAATTTTTTGAATAAATTAAAAAATTGTCAAGTGACTGCTAATTTTAGATAAAAATGATGTTAGCCGATATCTAAAAAGTTTTAGAATTTTTTTTATTGAAAAAATTATTAAAAAAAAATTTTTATTCATAAAAAATTTGAAAAACCATAATTGCAATTTTTTAAAAAAAATTTTTTAGTTCTAATTAAATAAATGAAAAAGAATCAAAAAATTAAAAACGTCGACTAACTTTAGTATTATTAATTTTAGTCATTATTTAAGTTCTCCATTTAATAAAAATAAAAATTTATATTTTGCAGGTAACAAAAGGAGAAACACTGACATAAATACTTAAAAAAGTAACCCATCAGTATTAAAAATTAAACAATCATGACAATGACCATTATGTAAATAACACATCAATAAAAAATACTCTCTGTAATTATCGATCATTTATTACCCTCATGACCAGCATATAAATACATTGATAAAATTCTAAAACAAATTTACGTAACTATTCATCAATAAACCGGAGACTTGAATATAAATCTAGGTTTAACTTTAACTTTATTTAATTAATTATTATTAATGTAGTAATACAATTAATTTAGATTGGTCTTCTTGGCCACTCTTTGGAAACAAGCGACATATCGTACTTGAAGTTTCCGTACTTGTAGTGGGTTGTGTAGTTCAACATTGTCCAGTCGTTCATTTTGGAATCTTTTTTCACCAGAGCTGCGAAGAGGAGCATTGCAGCACCCCAGAAAGTGAAAGATGCCGTCTTCTTCCAGGCATAAAGAACCGGCATACACGACACCACTGAAGAAAATATTAATTACCAATTTATTTACATAAAATATAAAAAATAAAACGCACCTCCAACAACGTAATTAAACTTGTCATCTTTTTTCCTCAGATCAGTTGAAATGTAAGTTCCGCAGGCAAACGCTGAAGCTAAGCCCACAAAGGGTACTATGTAATACCCGAAACAATTTGCTGTTTCAAGAACATTCTTAGTTTGAGTATAAATCAGAGAGTCACCCAATCCAAAAAATATCCCTGACGCGATCGCATATTTGTTGATACCCCACAATTTTCCTACGGGGTCTGTTCCTTCTGGTTTATCATAGTACCCTGGACCACCCAACAGCCGTAAATAACCATCATACTGCCAAGGCTTGTCTGAAATTATAAAATTTATTTATATAATAAATAATAATCACCATTATTTAATTTATAAATAAATTAGAGTGGATAAATAAATATTATCAATCAGAGGTTAGGAGTTTCCTTAAAAATTATCTACTTTTTTTTAAAGAAAAATTGATTGATTAAGTAATTAAATAATTGACAAGCATGCAATTGTTTAAATTGCGCTTTTATTATTTATATTTATATGAACAATTATTATAAATACTTACATTTATCCATTTTTAGATAAATCAGCTGTTCGAAAAACTCTGCGACGACTGTCAGCGCCTCATTACATAAGTTTTGTAAAATCTCATATCAATACCAGTTTATTATTAAATATATACTATTTTGCGTCTTCTTGATAAATTAAGATTGTTTTAATAGTAAAAATCAATTAATAGTAATTTATAAAAATATTTAACAAGTGCAAAGATGTTTTTATCTGTGAGAGCTCTTCGTTTCACGGTAATTATTTATTTAATACTTCATTTTTTAAATATTTTATTTTTTTGACAACTTAACCTTTTTTGACAAAGAAAATTATTTTATTAAATATTTTTAACAAATAAATTATGGCAAAAAAAAAATTAAAATTAAAAATGCAATTTTTTTAAATAATTTTTTGGGGCAAATTTTTGTTAAAAAAAAAAAAAAATGATTAAGTGACTTAACTTTAATGTCATGCTTTGCCACCAGTATTGATTTATTAATAATTAATAATGTTTTATTATTACAGAATAGAAGTTTAGCTGTCAGATTGTTTAGCCAGCAAACAAATCAAAGTGAACCCAGCAAACCTGACATGAATGTCGCTGGACTTAGTGAAAACTGTGTAGCAGTTCCAGCACAACGTGAGTAATTTTTATTTAATTGAAAACTAAATTTAAAAAGGTGAAAAATTAATTGTTTAATTATTTTTACAGCTGTGGGAGCTGTTGGCGCAGCCAAAGACAAGGAATACAAAAACCCGGAATACTTTTGTTATCACGTAGACAGTTTCGCAGAAGCAGAAGTTGAATTAGCGAAATTCCGGCTCACTCCTCCTTCCAATAAACGAAAATTCGGGCAGTAATTTTATTTGCTAAATAGTTGACTTTTAATTAATAAATGTAAAACGCTGTGTATATTGCTAGTGTATATAGCTAGATCTTAAATACATCCTGGAATGTCCATTATAAATTATTTTTTATTACAACTTTACTTAATTCTAGTTAGTAAATAGAAGATTAATTAAAAATTATGTACAGAAAAATAATTTAAAGTAAATATATTAATTTCTTTGACTACGGCTGATTTATTTAGTAACTTATACATTTTGGTAATTAATTCTACTGGTAATACATTTTAAAAGTATGTTTTTGTTCTTTTAAATAATAATTTATACATCAAATATCAATTCTAAGTATTAATTACTCAATCAAATTGAACCGAAAGTAACTTAAAGCTAGTACGTAGTTGGAATCAATCAGCCATAATTGCAGTCAAGCTTTTTTTCTGAAACAAAAAAAAAAATTTTTAAATAAAAATCCTTAAAAATTAAATTAAATAAAATATCATTAAAAATAGAATAATTACCAGTATAAAATTATTTGTGAGTAGTAAACTTAGATAAACCTTCCAATAAACTAATATAAGCGCTGTGCTCGTAATTGGTGCTCAGTTCAACGAGTTTCTCAGCAAACTCATTAGAAATGCCCTTTTCTTCCAAGTAGTTCATCATCAAATCATACAAGTATCCATCAATGACTTCCCCAGCTACGGCGTAGACCTTGTCGCTGTGCTCTCCCTCGTACAAAGTAACTTCATCAATCCCAAAGCAGTCATTGTAACTATCATCGGCTCCAGAAGCTCCATACTCATTATTAAAAGAACAAGTCAGCCCCAGAGTCTGGTTTCCACGAACAATATCAACGGTGAAGTTCGGCTTGCTCTTCATTTCCCCGAAGTTGGGTTTGTCCTCGCTGGGGTCAATTTCGGGCTCGCTCTCGGTGTCGACTGTGTGGTTGACATTAAATGCAATTCTAATTTTTTCATCGTTAACTTTTTTTACCAAGGTAACGTTGGCGCCGTCCAGGGAAACTGCGAATCCGTCGAGCTCAGTTGGAATTGTTTTGGACTTCTGGGCTTTTTTCTCGGCAACGATCTCCTCGGCGAGGAACTCGATCAACTCTTTTTCGGCTTTTGTGTGCTGGGAGCACCGGCACTGGTAATTGTGTCCGTTCTTACAGTTTAATTGTTGCTGGTGTTGTTTAACAACTGCTGAATTTGCAATTCCATAATTATTAATTGTATTAGACATGTGCCAGAGCGAGCGGGAAACTTGTGAGGTTATTATTCTGTTCATCGAGGTTGATTTTAACAAGTTCTTCAACCCAAATGCACAAACTTTATTTCTTACGATTCCACTCATTTTGTTTTAGTCTTTAAACACTTTTTTTAATGTTACTTATGTTAATTTTATTAATTATTAATATCTTGCAATAATGGAATTTATTACAACCTTACTTGCGGCTTTTTGCTTCTTTACAGACGGGAAAATGGCTGGCTGGATTGAAACCACGTGTGGGAGATATATTATGGATATTATACTGGATTCTTCTATAAAAAGAGGACGCCACTTTACAAATATATTTTTCACCGCATTCCTTATTAAAAAAATTTAAAAATTTAAGCGCACAAAATTTTCTTTACACTAAAAGATTGACTAATGAATTTTAAGTACTTAATCCCAAGTTTAATTATAAATAAATACTTTTATTTTTGTACTTACTGCGTAGTTATTTTTTTTTGGGGATAAATTTAGCGAGATAAATATAAACCAGAATTTAAATGAAAATTAAGTTAGCCGACATTTAAAAATTAAAATTTTTTTTTATAGAAAAAATGACTACAAAAAAAAAAAATTTTCATTTATAAACTAAACTTTAAGTGCAATTTTTTTGTTCTAATTTAATTATTAAAAAAAAATCAAAACATTAAAAATGTCGGCTACCTTTAGTATCATGAATATAAGCTGTATAAATTAATTATAATTAAATTTTTGTTTTTATTGTTGATTAATATTTATTTTGATTATTTTTAAAGTGGGAAAAAAAAAAAAAAAAAAACAAAAAAAAAAATAATCCCAAGTTTAATTATAAATAAATACTTTTATTTTTGTACTTACTGCGTAGTTATTTTTTTTTGGGGATAAATTTAGCGAGATAAATATAAACCAGAATTTAAATGAAAATTAAGTTAGCCGACATTTAAAAATTAAAATTTTTTTTTATAGAAAAAATGACTACAAAAAAAAAAAATTTTCATTTATAAACTAAACTTTAAGTGCAATTTTTTTGTTCTAATTTAATTATTAAAAAAAAATCAAAACATTAAAAATGTCGGCTACCTTTAGTATCATGAATATAAGCTGTATAAATTAATTATAATTAAATTTTTGTTTTTATTGTTGATTAATATTTATTTTGATTATTTTTAAAGTGGGAAAAAAAAAAAAAAAAAAAAAAAAAAAAAAAAAAAAAAAAAAAAAAATTGTTACAAAACTTTAGTATGAATCAGTTGAGTGAATTTGTGTTACCAATCTTTTAAAAATAAGAAGCTCACTGGATGGAAACTTTATTCCTTCTTCATCATAGACTTTCAATATTTTCAGTAAACCCCGGAGTCTGTGAGAATTAAAATTCTCAACAATTTCTGTCGCGTTAGCCAAACCTAAAATTGACAAATCCTGCTCGAAGTTCTCTTCAACTGCGTCCAGAATTCTTGACATACTTTCTGGAGATGTTACTAATTGCTATTGAATAAAGAAATTAATTATTAGTATGCAAAATAATTTAATTGTGTAATAAAAATACTTGCATAAAAGAAGGGAAATTCAGAATCAGGGCTCCAATCATTTACACAAGCAACACAGTCGCATGTGAAATTATAGCGCGTCTGTAAAAAGGATTTTCGGGCATGCGTTTGTTTTAATTGAAAGTCTGCGCCGTAGTTGATAGTTAATTGTTCATCTTTTTTAATCATCTTGACAGCATTAAGCGCTACTTTATGGCCTGACATATAATAGCACATGTTGAAATCGCAGCTGTGATTGAACAAGCTCATCAGTGGCAGAAGCATTATTCCTCGGTTGAAATGATCTTCTTCAACATCATAGTCAGAGATTTCCGACTGAAATAAAATTTTTATCAAATTATTTAGCAAAAAAAAATTATTTTATAAACTTATTATTATTACTATTATTAATATAATATAATAAATATAATTAATAATAATAATAATAATAATAATAATAATAACAAACTTACTTTTTGTGCATTCATCAAGTTAATATCAAAGTGCTTGAGTAACAAGCTTGCGATGAACAAAGTTTGTCGATCATCAGCCAGGTCTTTGAAAACAGTTATCTTTCTGTCCAATATATTGTCACTAGTCGCTGCTAAATAATAGACAATAAAGATGCTCTTCAAATGATAAGTGTAACTAGGAGAAGACCAAACAAACGAAGTATCTGATGTCAATCCAAAAACACTTGCGTATTTTGTATCATCAAAAACACCATCAGTCAAAAGTTTGTTGATTGGATCTAAGTATAGTAAAAGAATAATTGTTAATTAATTATTTAATTTAATTATTAAATTATGTTAATTATTTTAATTTTGTAAAAAATACTAACCGTTAATGGAATTTAATTTCCTGACATGATCTTGCAAATTTTTAACAGAGCCCATTTCCTTGAAAGCTTTTATAAACATCCTCAGAGCCAAAAATTCTTTTTCTTTCATATTTTCCGAAACCATTGACGTAATCATAGGACATTCGATATGATGATGTTCCTTCCAGGCTGCATCGAGGCAATCTTCATCGCAATAGATCACGTTGACACACTGATGGCAAGGAATACCAGAGTAAACTTTTTTCAAGCAGTACCAGCAGAAGCGATAAAACTGCTCGGGAGTTACTACCGCTGCATAAGACTCGTGAACAAATGCAGTCTCTCCCGCATCAATATTTCTAGTAGCGACAATGTGGCGACCGAATTTATCATTATATTTAATAGCAATGAAGTCTGATGCTCGAAGAATTTTAGAATTGTTACTTGTCGTAGTAAAATTATGACGATCTTCGGGAAAATCAGAAATTGCAACAAAGTCCATGATATTATTTAATACATTCAATATTTTCCTCTTCTGAGGGAAAGTCATTAAATTCGCCCAGCGACGAGCTTCAGCCATGGCTAATTCCACTTCAGGCCGCATGTCTTCGTCCAGCGACAGCAAGTTCCTCGCACGGCGAGCAAATAACTTGGCTTTTAGATCATCTGGGTAACCAATGTCTAAAGCTCTTTCAATGTCTTTTAGCGAATCATGGTGGAGACCAAGCTCGCAGGTTACTGCTGATCTGTTCGCGTAACCTTTTGCCAGCTCCTTGGAGTTCAGCGGCGCGTAAGCTATGCCCTCAGTGTATGACACCAGAGCTAAACCATTTTTTCCTTGGGTTAAATAGTAATTGTTGCCTTCTTTTATTTTCAAAGCAGCCGTCTTTCGACATTTTAGCTGGTATTTCAGTGTTGGATGCTCAGCTTCACATTCGAGTAATCTTTGCATTGATAATTCAACTGCTACGTCGTAATTTTTGTCTACGCGACCCGGCACATTGCAAGCGACGCACTTATTAGACCAAAATTGTGTTGCTGGATCCATACCTAAAATTATTTTACAGTTAATTCACACTTTTAACATGAAAATAAAGTTAGCTGACATCTAAAAAAACTTTATGATCTTTTTTTAGTAAAGAATTATTACAAAAGAATTTTTTTTATTTGTTAAAAACTTTAAAAAGTAAATACAAGAATTAAGCAAAATAAAAAAATTAAAAATATCGGCTAACTTTATTATTATTATATTTTTATCAATGAAAATTAATTTTATTGGTATTTAATTATTTTTTATAATTTTTATAACAAATAAATTTTGGCAAAAAAAAATGACATGTAGATATTTTAATAAATTAAAAATGCAATTTTTTTTAATAAAATTAGTATTTAAATCATTAATTTTAATAATATTAACATTATAAATAAAATTATAATTGATAATAATAAATTTAAGAATGTAATTATTACCTGTTCGGCGTCTGTCTTCACTTGTTTCACTTTAATAATTTTTAATTTACAAAAAAATTATCATTTACACTGTAAATAATTTATTTTTAATGTAATTACTTATTTTGTTTGTTAAAAAATGTAATTTTAATTATTTTTAAGTAACAATATCAATTAAAAAGAAAAAACGCAATTTTCTTTGTTCGCCATAACCGTTTTCGAAGAAATATCAAAGTAATATGAGCTAGAAGTTATATATATATATATATATATATTTATTTGCTTTGTTATACATTTCATAAGTCCCACCAATCACGAACAACGAAAAACCGAAGGTTCCCGAACCGGGATTCTCGTTTCCGGTAACGCGCGTCATTTCTGTGTTTATAGTTTCATAACCTCAAAACTTAAACATGGGTTAGATAAACATTCAAATTTTTTTTTTTATAATTGTAAACTAGTAACATAAATTTTTTTTATCTAAAAATGTCTTCCAAAAATTTTAATTACTGCAAAATATTGTTTTATTTAATACGAACTTTGAAGAGTAAAAAGAATTATTATTTACTGTCATATATTTATTTACATTATGTGAAAATAAAATTACAAAGGTTGAAAAAGATGAAAGTCCAAATAGAAGCAATTAATGACAGTAATTTTAAAAGTATTGTTGAAAAATACTACTGTGAAAATAAAAAATATATTGACTATACATCGTGTGCTATCGGAGCTGTCAATTGTTTAAAATTTTCAGAAACAATGTGGATAAATATCTGTTCTAAAAAATGTGATAAAAAATATAAAATTCTTGTTTTACCATTAGACGTCAAAAATAAATTATATGTATCAGAAACAACTTTATTTAATATTAAAAATGTACTGGGTGAAAATTTATCACCTTTTATAAGTAAGTATTAATTTTTTTAATTTTATTAAAGATTTTTATTAACAAATTTGTTTTTTTACAGCTCCTGCATGTAAAAGTAAGATAGAATGGGCTGACGAAGTTAAAGTATCACTTCTGTCATGTCAAGAGTGTTCTGATGATTTAGTAGAGAATTTATTAAAAAATTACTTTTCTACTCCTCGATATTTAAGGACGAAAGATATAATTAAAATAAATATTAAAGAGTATGCAAAAGAATATTTTTTTACTCTGGAAAACCGGCAGTTAACTGACTTATTTTTTAAAGTAAACAGCGTGAAAATAAATAATAAATACACTAACAGATCTTGCTATGTATCCTGTGAAAAGTCGACTCTTATTCAAGAAACCAAAGTCCGTGGCTACCTTCCAGAGTTTAAAAAATTAGAAATAATTGACGATAGCATCAAGGACGTTCTTGAGGAGATTGAAAAGAATTCAGTGTCCAATTTTCCGCTATTATCTTATAAACCTTTTGAAGAGTTAAAAGCTTCGATACTGCCATTTAAAATGACTGGTAATTTATTTTAATATTAAATTTTAAAATTTTTCTTCTATTTAATTAATAATTTTTCAGATAATTGGAGGGGAATGAAACCTATTTTTTTGCTGAAAGGACCTGCTGGATCAGGAAAATTAAGATTAATCCGAGCTTTGTCTCAACAAATGGGTTTTAATTTTCTTGATTTCAATTGTGATGAAACTCAAACGTTATCTGTCTCTCAGATAGAAACTAAATTACGTATAAGTTTAACTAACGCTCAAAATTTAGTACCTTGTATTTTAAAATTGAGCAATATTAATGTAAGGAATATTATTTATAATTAAACAATATTTTTACTATTAAATTACCTATTAATAAATTAAAAATTATAATTAATGGGTAATTTATTAATTAAAAATATTTTTAAAGGTTTTTGGAAGAGACACCGAAGGTAATATTGATGAAAGAGTGCCTCCAAATTTTGCCGAGCAAATAAATGATATTTATAATAGTAAAATGAAGTATCCGTTGATAATAATAGCGACATCCGAAAATGACGATATTCCCTCGGAGATAACTCGTAATTTTATAGAAACATTTTCTATAGATTATTTCACGCAGGATCAAAGATCTGAATTGATCGATTGGTTTTTAAAGAGTCGTAATATTAAATACGACGTTGACTTGCCAAAAATAGCTGGAATGTGTTGTAATTTTTTTATGAATGATCTCGAAACTTTGATACTGGACGCTGCTACTAATTGTTACAAATCCCTGATGAGTAATGAAAAAAGTTGGGTTATTATCAATGAAAATGACTTCATTGAGGCTTATGGTAAGATTTGAAAAAATTATTTACATTAAAAATTAAATTATTTACGAGGAAAAAATATTTAATTACAGATCATATGCAAGCAACATTTTCTGAGCAAATAGGAGCGCCGAAAGTGCCTCAAGTTTATTGGGAAGACATAGGAGGGCTGGCTAATTTAAAAAGTGAAATAATGAAAAGAATAGAAATACCTCTGATGCAAGACTGTGACATTAAACGGTCTGGGATTTTATTTTATGGCCCTCCGGGAACTGGAAAAACTCTATTAGCGAAAGCCGTTGCTACAGAATATAAATTAAACTTTTTATCGGTAAAAGGCCCTGAGTTATTAAACATGTACGTCGGACAAAGCGAGAAAAATGTTCGAGAAATATTTGAATTGGCCCGAACAGCCTCGCCTTGTATTATTTTTTTTGATGAATTGGATGCGTTGGCACCAAATCGTGGTCGTAGTGGCGACAGTGGAGGCGTTATGGACCGAGTTGTATCTCAATTGCTCGCTGAAATGGATGGGCTCGGTAGTTCTGCAGATACATTTATTATTGGCGCTACAAATCGACCTGATCTCATTGATTCTGCGCTATTGCGGCCCGGAAGATTTGATAAATTATTGTACGTGGGAATTTATTCAGACTCTGAATCACAATTTACTGTTTTAAAAGCAATAACTCGTAAATTTAACATGGCAAATGCCGACCAGAATTTGGATAAATTAGTTAAGTTATTGCCGGAAAATTTAACAGGAGCCGATTTGAATTCTCTTTGCTCCAATGCCTGGCTAAATGCAGTGCGCAAAGTTGTTAGAAATTACCAAAAGTCTCTCGATCAAAAACAAGATAAAAAAAAGCCGGAAGGAAATGTTAATGTTGCTTTAGATGACTTTCTTGAAGCTGTCAAGTCACTTGTACCTTCCGTCAGTCGGGAAGAATTAATGCGATACGAAAAATTGCATCAAGAACTAGGTAGCAAAATTTGTAAATAAATATTTTTTTATTGTGAATATTTATAATAAATCAATGTTTATATAATAATCAATGATATGTTGATTGTATTGTTAAATGAATAACTCAATTATTTAATTATATATCAATTTATTCTTTAAGAGCATAAATATATGTTCGATCAAATTGAAGGAATTTTTTCGGCAGTATTACATTTTTCTTCTTACATTTTTATTTTATATATTTTTATTCAGCTTTTAATTAATAGAATACTCCAAAATTGAAAGTCGTAAAAAAATATTGGAATTTGATTCAAGTTTTGAATCAATAAAATTTAATGTAAATTTTTAGCTGAATAAAAATTATTTAAATCTGTAATACTGCCTTACAGGCCTCTAATTAATATTCCCCACTTCAAGAACATTAATTTAAACAGACCTGTAATTTTATAAAACTTACATATTGTTTATAAATGAAATAATAATTTTTAATTAAATACAGCCAATAATTACACACTAAGTATTGCACTAGGCATTACAATTTATTCTATTATTTATTATTTACGATTACTGGTAAAAATTACAATATATATTTGAATAGAGACAATATTGAATTGATTTTTAAAATTTTGAAATTTGTGATTATTTCTTCTTTTTATGATTTATTACTGCAAATATTAAATTGTAGAAAAATAGGACACCTAGATTTATTAATTGTTTAATTTCTGAATGATTTTTAACGCTAAATTTATTAGTCACATTAGACTTTTTAAAACTATCAAATATTTATGATAAAATTGTAACAGTTTAATTTCGTATTTATTTATTTATTTCTTCTTTAAAAGTATAATTGTTTATTTAGTAGAATATAATTCTAGTGACTGCTGAGTCAGTCTTTTCTAGTAAAATACAAATAGTATCTTTATTTAAAGTATTTTATTATTTAATAGGTACAAGAAATACAATAAAATCGTAGTTATATTTGTGATATAAATAATTATCACTTTAAATTAATTAAAAAATCAAAACGAGATAGTATAATTGAATAAATTAGTTGTTTATATTATTTACAAGTTTATTTTTATTTATTATTATTATTATTATTATTATTATTTGAAATCTTCAAACTCTTTCAGTCCTATCGTAAACTTTTGACAAATTATTCTTTCATTAATATATATATATATATATATATATTCTTCTTAAAAATAATGACAATATTGCATTTTCTTTTACAAATATTCAACAAAACATCTTCCAAGATTAATTATTTCTTCTTTTAAATTCGAATACCGTTTCTCCATTAATATAATATAATACCACTATTGTCATTCCAATTTATCATAATTAATAATATATTACTATTGTAAGTGAACGCCAGTCATTTTGTTAAATAAAAAAAATTTTTTTAATTTTATTTTGTTTCTCCGATAAGGTTTAAAGTATCATACATTTTATAATGTGACGTACGAATTAATGCGTACGTATATTTTAAATATAAATATCACATTTGATGAATACACTATAAAATAAATAAATAATATTATTAAAAAAAAAAAACATGCAACGATATCTGTCATGAAAAGTTATTTTGTTTGTTGTCTACACGATAAATACAAACACAAAGTACTGTTAATTTATTATTAATAGTTAAATATTCAATTAATTATCTATTACTCTCTAATTCTGTCAGGTTTGTAAATGTGTAAAATATTCTTCTGTACTTTTATCACTTAAAGTACTCATTTAATTGTAACGACAGGATATTTAATGTGCTGTGTATATAAGTATTGTACATTTAAAAAAAAAATTAATTTTGATTAATTGATTTACGGATAATTCGTGTTTTAAGATTCAGTGGCCAACTATTATTTTTTTTTTATTTATTTTTTTTTTTTTTTTACTATAAATATATTTCTTCTTTCATTACTAATTTGTAGTTTTTGTGCAGCTGATGTTGTTATTGATGATTTTTTTTTTTATGTATATCATTGTTCCGGAGGTTCCCCTTTTAAAGATAGCGACGGGGAGGTACTGGTGGTCATAAACCATCAGTCTTTGTACCTGTAAATTAAAGTATAATTATTTTAATACATATTTTGAGGAAGAAAAAGCTTTTTAAATATATAGCTGTGATAATTAAGAAATTCCCTTGTATCTTGTGAACTATTGACATTTTTAAAGATATAAGCTCATCCTGATGTTACACTCATCGAGACCTTTCATTAGAGTACCCACATCAATTTTTCATATATTTATATATATTATATATATGATAAATATATCAAAAATGCATGTGGGTACTCAAATGAAAGCTCTCGATGATTGTAACATCAGGATGGACTTATATCTTTAAAAGCGTCAATAGTTAAAAAAAGTACAGTGAAATTTAACAAAAGTCATTATTTACAAATCACAGCAGTCACATAGTGACTGCAAGGTTGCTAGTAATAATAATAAAAATTACCTGGTCAAGAAGATTTAGTTGCAAACTCATTAAGAATATCGCAAGCCATCTCTAAATCATTCCTACTGATACCAAGAGCTCGGATAACAGCATCTTGTGCAAAGCCAAGAGCAGTCAGCCTAGAAATGTGTTCAACATTGACATTTTCATAAGCAGCACCCTCAGGTTTTATTGAAGAGCCACCAGGTTCTTCTCTGCTCTTCATAAGTGCTGTGAACTTTGCACGGTTCATCTCCAAGTTGATATTTTTAACAACGTGTTCTTTAGTCCCGTGAATCAATATTGTGTTTTCATAATGATGATCTTGCTTGGGAGTTTGGTCTTTAGTCAACTTAGGAGGTCGTGGTGCAGAAAGTGGAGGTGGCACTGGAGGCACGGTGGTTGTCGATTGCGATTGTGATTGGGAAGACAAGTGTCTTCCACCTTTTTCAGGCAAAGCTGGTGGTCTGATGTGCGATGATCGATCATTAAATCTCGTGACATTTTATATTATATTATATGACGTTATCAAATTTATTTTCATTGTAAATTATAAGGTTGTAAAAAAATTTTGAAAAGTTTTATAAATAACTTTTTATTACTCCGAGCAATCGACAATCTATTAAATCGATGGTAATATAAATCTTAAATATTTACAGCGTAATTTTATAAAGTTTTGCGGTAATAAAAATTAAGTTTGACAGAGGTAATATCTATTTATACCGCTGAAAGATAATTTAAAGAACATTAAATAAAACTTTTTGATTATTACGTGAAACTTTGCATCAGAAATTTATACTGGCGTGATGAATCAATTTTTGGCATCGATATACAACATGTTAGAGATTATCAAGTGCTCAAACTGGTTTATTGCATTTAATTCCTCGACTCGTGCTCAGAATATCAGAACAGGATAGCAGAGAGTGCAAGGGGCGGCTAATTGCGAAACTGTGTAGGCTGCAGTTGAACAAAAATAGTTAATAGTTATGGTTATAATAATAATAATAATAATAATAATAATAATAATAATAATAATAATGATGATGATAATAATAAAGATTAATATCCATTGAATTTAGGTGTAGAAAGTGCTAAAGGTAATAACTGTTACATCCCTTGAGGATTATAATCGTCCATACAGAAATGGCAAACGGTCACGTAATCAACACTCGATGTGTTTATTTTCAACTACCCTCTGTATTCACGCTTATTCACCTCGTTACTTTTACTTCTTCTCTTTAGTTTTATAATTAATAATTATTCCAAATTACAATTATTTATTCTTTTTTTTTTTTCTCAGCGAATTTTTTCTGGTGTAAAGTTCAAAAGGATTGGACTTGTCAATATTTTTGTATTGATATGAAACGAAAAAAAAAAAAAAAATAGCTGTCAGTTTTTGACGTATAGATGAAAAAAAACCTTTGAAATATTAAACGCGATTTAATTAAAAAAAATTTTTGATAGTTATTTAAAGCAAATCTTTTGATTTTTCTTTAAAATACACATAAAAAAAAATTAAATTTTATCAAGAGAAAAATTTTTTGAACCAAGAAAATATTTTTGAAAGGTTTAATTGTCTTGAATCGATTTTTCTACTCAAATCAAAAAGATCCCCCATGAAAAAAAAAAAAAATATAAAAAAAACATATGTCGAAATGTATTTTAAATAATCAACTTTCGGCCGATTTTCATATATATATTTTATATATCGACGGTCTAATTAGCAATTTGCCTAACTTCTTATTTTTTAGAGGGCGATTTTTTAACATTTTGATGTAGCAATAGTTCAATTATAAATTATTTGAATGATTCAAACGAAAATATTATATCTCTATTAGATATTAATGACATTAAATGGTTTTTTAAAGTGATAATAAATTTTGAACTAATTGTTTTTTTCGTACAAATGGAAGATTTTCTAAAATGTAACTCAGTTAGACAATTTGCTAATTAGAACGTCGATATTTTAGATATATTCAAAATATATCTTAAAATACATAGCTAAAAATATAAAAAAAAAAGTTTGGAAAATCCAAAAGTGCACGCCTCATAATCTCATTTTTTAAAATAAAATTGATTAAAATAAAATATAGAAAGCAAAATAATAAAAAACAGAAAGCACTGCTATGGTTTAGTGGCGCCATAACTGCAAGGTGAGGAAAAAAAATATTATAATAAAATGTATAGATAGAAATATAAAAAAATCCACAGTCATATATTAGTTTTTTATAAATAATAATTTAACGACAGTGAATTGAACGCTCATATTAACTAAGAAATTCTGTCGTGTATTACTTTAGATAATTAAAAAAAAATTATTCCGGTACGATCATTTTTTCGACCAATTTCCCTGCCACATACACCCATTCATACACGGACGTCCAAAAAAGATTATGTTTAATGTTATTATTTATTATGTTGTTAAACAAAAAAATTGTTATTGAAATATATTTTATGTGCCTGGAAAATTATTTGACTTGACATAAGTGTACTCATTTTAAGCTGTAAGTGCGATATAAATAACAAAAAATCAATTTCAGTTTCAAGAAAAGTGCTTTTTTCGAAATGTCGAGAGTAGAGCACAACCTCAACGCTTCGCTTATGAGGCGTGCAATATATTTTGAATATATTTCAAATATATAAAATATATTTGAAAATCGGCCAAAAGTTAATTATTAAAAATATATTTACTATACATATTTTATAGATTTTTAATGGATTTAAAATATATTTTTTATGTATTTCGGCCTATATTTTTTTTTTTTTATGGGGAATGAAGTTCTTCAAAATTATTTACTTGATTAAAATACCTTTTTGTTTTCTGTGCATAAAAAAAAACTAGAAAATGTTCTAAAATTTTTAAAGGCACTTTATTCTATCACAATACATGTAGTCGCAAAAATCAATATAAAAAGCAATTTGATGAACGAGGTATAGTAGGGCGGAAACTTCCTGGGAGAAGCATAATTGAGAATTATGATTTTAAGCTTTCGGGAAAATAAACCCGTCAAAATATGAAGGTACATTAACTATTCAATACACGAGAATAATTAGTTACATTAAAGCTTTATGTCAAAATGAATAATTAAAATATTGAAACACTGGCAACAAAGTTAAGTAATTATCCAAGCATTGATTATGTTTGTCCTCGAGTATCTAGATCGTTTCACCAACAATAATACAACTGCCATCGCAACCGATAAGTCTCTTCATCAGGTTTGCTTGCACGTGTATTAAATTGCAATAACGAGATACCTCGAGAGCCGAGAATACAAAAGCTATAGCTAATAAATTTAATGCCCATATACTCGGTATACTCGCTCGTAATACCAAGAAAGGTAAATACACTTATACTTACATACACTTTGGTGTATATTAGTATATTTGCCTTGGTGCTAGACTCTGTGTATCTTAATCCTCCCTCGCACGTACTACATCCGTCTTATAGTATTAGCATGCTATGTCTTTACACACCCTCGGAAATCTCTTTCGGTTGATTAATCAAATTTCTCCTTCTACTTTATCTAATTAATTACCTCAAAAAATACCGACAAAATAAATAAAATAGCTCAACCTAATTTTATAAAAATACAAAACTGTATGAATATATAGCGGGCCGAATTTAGCCGGACGGAAGTTGATGAATTTTTAAGCGGAATAAAAAATTAATTAGTTCTAGGTCTTGGGTGTGGTAATATTAGCTTCTGTGTCTTTTAATAATAATAATAATAATAATAATAATGAAAAAAAGTGTGCTCGGATACGTACATGACACTAGCAAGTATATATTTAAGTATTGATAACCGATTTATCGTTCTCATTCAGCACATGACAATGTTTAACGACCTACATTTATAATCATTCAGACTATAAATGAAAATAGTTATTGTGATGATACATCCGTACGTTCAAGATGAAATTCATCCTGTCCTTTCTCGGGCAGGTGACATGTGAATTGTAGAGATGCCACAGGTAGGTGGCGAGCTTTTTGTACGATCGATACACTTTTATTTCTATATTTAGACCTCTATTCATTTCATTATCTCACGTACCGCACAAAGGATTTACTACTTGTATACAATTGACCTCTGGTACATGACGTTAAATATACATATGATCCCTCAGCTAAATATTGTTTTAGATCTTTTAAAAAAACTAAGAGCTTTTTTTTAATTCAACACTGATAGAAGGATTTATTTTTATTAAGAAAATATTTGTTAATAATTAACAAATCATTTATTAAAGACCACTTTTTAATATCAAACAAATATTTCTTAGTATTTAAAGTGATTTGTTTGTATTTAATAAATCTAATATTCATTTATTAAATGTTAATAAATTTTTTTAAATACTTGTATAAAAAATATTTGTTTAATACTAAAAAGTGGTTTCTAATAAATGATTTGTTAAATATTAACATAGTTTTTGATCAGAAATTTAATTTTCTACAAAAAAGGTCTTATTAAACCAAAAAAGAGCATCGTTTAAAAGATATAGTTTTTTAGAGCTTTTTAAGAATTAATTTTATAAATATTGAAAAATTAATAATTTTGTAGATTTTTTTAAAATACTTAACTATTATTTTTTGTTATTTAAGTATGTCAATTTAATTTCTGTAAGAAATTTTTTAGTCTAAAAAGCTAAATTTATTTTAAAATAATTAAAATAAATTCTTGTATTGGATAAAAGTTTATTTTATAAAAATCTAATAGAGAATTTTTTTAATACACTTCTAAGATGCCAATAACTTTATAATTTAAAATGTAATTTCAACTTTGAGAAACGAAAAAATTAAAACACTTCACACCATTAAAAAAAAACTAGCTAAATAAAAAGCAATAAAATATTGTTTTTAATAAAGTTAATACTTAAAGAATATTTAATTTAAAATTTTCTAGTTAAACTTTCACGAGTTTCATAACTATGCTGCTATTCTTATTATTCTTATAATAAATATTTTATACCTGTATATATTTAATAGCGTGTAAGTACCTAAAGTCACATAAAATCTCGAGACACGATAAGTTAGATGGTCAAGTGATAAATCAATATCGCAAACACCACCTTATATAATACTTATAAGCTTATAAATATAAATTATAATAACAATAAACTAAAGTCACCATTCAACTTTTGGGTTATTTATACACTAGCCCCATTGCTACAGTTAATTTATAAAAATTTCCATTAAAATTCCCCATCAGTCATTGTTTCCCGTATCAAAAACCACGGGCTTGATTTAAAAACTTCCGAGCTTGGTCTATAAATATTTTTATAATTATCCATAAAATAGCTTGCGTGTTTACTTAAAAATAAAACTAAAAAAAAAAAAATTAAACACCAGGTAGTTTGCTGACAAGAAGTTTAAGTGTATTTTATGAATAATATGCTGTGAATTTTTTTTTTTTTAATTTATAAAATAAATAGTTGTTGATTTTTAAATTATTATAAATAAAAATTTAGTTTCACCGATAATCAATTTATTATGATAAGTATTTAGAGTGCATTCGAAAATGCTCTATCTCTAGATGGATAATTAAGAAATGACCTTGTATCTCGTGAACTATTAACATTTTTAAAGATATAAGCTCATCCTGATGATACACTCATCGAGACCTTTCATTTGAGTATCCACATCAATTTTTCATATATTTATATATATGTATATATGAAAAATATATCAAAAACGCATGTGGGTACTCAAATGAAAGCTCTTAATGAGTGTAACATCAGAATGAGCTTATATCTTTAAAAATGTCAATAATTATGAAATGACACTGTATCTTGTCAACTAATGACATTTTTAAAAATGTAAGCTCATCTCGATGTTACGCTCATCGAGACCTGTCATTCAAGTACCCACATCAATTTTTCATATATTTTATATATTTATATATATTATATATATGTATAGATATATGAAAAATATATCAAAAATGCATATGGGTACTCAAATGAAAGCTCTTGATGAGTGTAACATCGAGATGAGCTTATATCTTTAAAATATATATTATATATATGGATATATGAAAAATATATCAAAAATGCATGTGGGTACTCAAGTGAAAGCTCTTGATGAGTGTAACATCAGGATGAGCTTATATCTTTATAAATGTCAATATTTAAAGAAATACAGTGCAATTTAACGAAAGTCATTATTTAA
Organism: Cotesia congregata; assembly: GCA_905319865.3. NCBI lineage: Eukaryota > Metazoa > Arthropoda > Insecta > Hymenoptera > Braconidae > Cotesia > Cotesia congregata. The sequence goes on along the minus strand of CAJNRD030001122.1, from coordinate 23,160,434 downwards.
TAAAGAAAAATTTTATTTATGTCACATAGTGACTGAAAGGTTGCCAGTAAATATTAATTAAAAAATGACAGCTTATATAGCTGATAAATATTTAAATTAATTTATCTATCAGCAAATTGAAGCCATGAGATAATTAATATATTTAATAGAAGCGTCAAGTCATTGTTGTGCGATAACTAATGAGATATCACAAATTAACCACCCTCGAATAAATAATATAATGAGCAGAGGTTCACGAACTTTATACGTAGATCGTCAGATAAAGAAAACAATGATGCTCTGAAAGTGAATAGCAAATTAAATGTTAAAGGTAGAGTGAGCTAGACGTAAAGTGAATGCTCGGAGTAAAGTGGTCAATCTTAGCTTAGTTATAATAACTAGCTTTTCTATTTTAAAAAAATAAAAAATGTAAAAAGAAAATCTTGAGATAAAAAACAAAGTTTAAAGACTGAAATAAAAAAAAAAAAAAAAAAAAAAAAAAAAAAAAAACTGGAGAATAAAAAAGGTAAAGCAAGAAATCAAGAGAAGAGTGTATGGAGGCTTCGTTCAATGGGGTGGTGCTCTAGTTCTAAGAATTCCCGGGCGCTCCCTTCTTTCTCTAGCTCATTTCTTTGGCCACCCCCGCAAGCTCTTCTTCTCAGCCATCTAGTCTAAGAGACGCCAGTGTGACCTCGGAGTGTTTCAGATAGATCCCTTACTCCACTCAAGCGCATGTATATGTACATTTTTATATCTATGTAGCCGCCGTTTGGAGAATCTTCAGATAACTTTATCCCATACTAGAATCCAGAGGTTACACAGAAAGGCTTTTGCTTGTTACTAAACTCCTAAACGGAAGAGCAAGGTAACAAGGACCTTAATTGTATTACCCGGCTCTTATTTATATAACTTTACTTTATATTAATAATTACTTGAGTTCAAGGATTTAGATATATTTTAAAACGGGGCGTGGAAATACTTTACACATTTTATTATTTCAGAGATAAGTTATCTCGCTCTAAAATCAATTTATATTTTTTATTTGTGGTCTATTTATTTATTTTTATGTTTTCTTCATTTGTTTATTTATTTATATTACCCTTTTTTTTATTTATAACAACCGCCAAGGATAAACTTCGATAAATAATCCAAGATTTGATGTCTGATAAACAATTTAAATCAATAAAATTAAACAAAAGGTCACGCAACGAGAAGATTAATTGAATGAAGCACCGGAAGCACTTTATTTTGTCTCATTAAACAGTAATTTTTAATCCGACAATGTAAAATGAGGAATTGAATTAAAACTTTATCGGACAGATAAATAAGATGAGGATGGATATTTTTAGGATTTTATTGAGACATTATTATTCTTTCGGGAGCACTCGGGATTAATATAAATGTGTAGGTGTTAATAGTATACACAATTCGTATAGGTTCTATCTCGGCAACCGAACCGCAAGGTATAATTTTATTGATTACAGAGCTATCGTGTAAAGAGGAATTCTATGAACAAATGTTTCCCTCAAATTATAGACTCCGCAATTGACTGTTGTTTAGGGCTAACTCACAATAATTGTCACCTAGTCCGAAGTGTACATTGTTAAAAGCCATATATCCGAACAATGAAATAACGCCAATCAAATAATGCTGTTTGTTAAACCCACGCAAACTTTTTGTTGTTAAAAAAGAGATATCCGAGAAAATAACTTAAAATAGGCTTTAAAACTCTAGATAAATTTATTTTTAATGATTGTTATATACCAATTGAATTGTTTTAACATCTTCTATAAGGTTTTAAGGCCAAACATTTGATTAGTTTATTATTTTTTTAGAAATTTTGGATTTTCAAAATTACTTCGCGTTTATATCCCAAGACTTTTAGGGGGATTTTAGGCTTTAAAACTCTCGATAAATTTATTTTTAATAATTTTAATAAATCAATTGAATTGTTTTTACATCTTCTATAAGGTTTTAAGGCAAAACAGTTGATAATTTTATTATTTTTTTAGAATTTTCAAATTTACATCCTTGTGTTTAATTAAGAACACCCTAAACGTTGAATTAATATTCCGAGTCTATTAAATTTTTATAGAGTCTTTTTTGTCATAAAATTTAACGTCCCTAATTTTTAAAAAATTATCAAAATAAAGTTTTTAATTATTAATTTTGATCTATTAAATTCTCTTAAACTTGGAGATAAAATTTTAAGTATTCATAAAAACAACGAATTTATAATTTTATTATTAATTTATTTACTCCAATTTTTTTCATCTACTGTACGCTATAAAATTATAAATATTACTTTTATTAAATTTAAAAATTTCATAGTTAAAAATTGGATAATTATGTTTTCTTAAAGTTGAAAAATAAAATCAATGATTACAATTAAATACTGATCAAAGGTGTCAAAATTCCAAAGTAACTAATACTGCAATTGTATTAATAGGATAAATCAACCGCACAGATTATGTAATCACAAGCAACTTCGATTATATGTTGCTAGATATTTAATGTGAATGAGTTAAACATAAATGATATTTTTAATATTCTGCCTCCTGATGCTCTTGTATCATATGCTGATGACACAGTACTACTACACAGTAGTGTAGTGGATCTAATTGATTAGTAGTATCTGATTGTTTGTCTGATTGGTTGAATAAGCTAGATCAATGGTTAATAGTCAATCAGTTAACGCTAAATGTTGATAAATCGACATTTATTACCTTTGGTTGTTACACTGACAGTGTGTCTACAAATTTTCATTTGTACATTAAAGATAGAGAGTTGAAAAGAGTTTAAAGTTGTAAATATCTGGGAGTAGTTTTTGATTGTAACATGAAATGGAACAAACATATTGCAGAACTAATGAAAAAACTCAAATACTTTACATTCCTCTTTTACAAATTAAGTAATTGGATAAACACATCATTAATGAAAATCATATATCATGGTCTATTTGAAAGTGTCATAAACTATGGAATTATAGCATGGGTGGGGGGGGGGGGAGTGGGTGCATATGATAACACTTTAAAACCTATTATAAATCTACAAAATAAAATGTTAAGCAAATTGACAAATTCTGAAGATATGTTAGGACCATTGAAGATTAAACAATCTTTCGTTGTACAAGCCTTAACTTATTATTTTCGTGAATGTAAAACTTTGTACTCTGATAGAGTAATCAATACAAGAGCTAGACAGTTAACTTTACCAAAAATCAATAGAACAATAAGTACTAAAAGTGCAATTTATTTTATGTTGCAATTAAATATTTTAATTTACTTCCTAATAATCTGAAAGAGCTAAATTATACCAAATGGTTAAGAAAACATATTGTAAGATGGATAAGATCAATTATACATTTAATTCATGATAAATTGTATTTATGTAAAAATTTTGTAAAATTAATCTTAATTTACTCTGTACACTATTTACTTAGTTAATTTAATATTATGTATTAATTTTTTATAAATGTTTTATATTTTTCTGGTGTCTATGCACAGGTGCTTATTGCACCTCTATAGAATTGCTTTACCAGAAGTAAATAAATAAATAAAAATAAATAAATATCCATCGCCGTCAATGGATCGTTAGTATTATCTAGTTTAATGCTTCTATATATACGATCACTTTATAAATAGATCTGATTCTGTAGACAGACTGGTCTATCAATCTATAATTATTTGCATGTTGTCTATAATATTTATGATTGTTATATCGTCGGTAAATAACAAATGTTGGCTAATTTCACAACAAACAAATTAAACTTTTATGCCAATGCCTAACAATTGTTTCATAGAATATAATCTGCTGGTGAGAACAATTCAAAATCGTTGATGAAGATTGATGTAATAAAGAATAAAAATATCGAGAGTATAACAGCGCCATTCATTAAATTTTATAGCGCGATTGTTGAAAGTAATGACTGTTACTCGATATTGGAATCGGAAAATATAAATAAACAAGGGGGCGTAAAAAAACTATGATTGCTGGTGCGTGAATTTATTTCTGTGAGAATAACGTATGAGCATCAAAACAAATTTTCGAGAATTGCTTTATCAGTTTATTTTTTTTCTAGCTGGAAAAAAATATAACCTTTATGCGCATTTTTACTTTTAAATTGAACGTGACATAAAATTTCATGTAAATAAAATTTATAGTGCACTTTTGGTTAAAAAAAAACTACCGAGTATCGAGTGGGAGGTTAAAATGTTTCTTACACCCATGACATTTAAATAAAATTTAAAAATAATCTCACAAAACTTTATAAGAATCCAGCTACTAATTAAATTCCGCTTGAACATTCCGTATAATTTGAATTGAAATTCAGAGCGCGAAACTTTTAAATGAAGAATTATTAAATTAATAAAATAAACAACTTCCTTAATAAAATATTTAGCTGAAATAATTATTTTGGAGGGAATTAGCGCGTGGTTTAATTCAATCGACGATGTAATTACAACACACGTGAATAATTAGTTAGTTCATTAACTGTCACGACTCCTTACAAATTAGCGAAATAATTAGCTGGACTAGTAGAGAATAGAGCTAGTCGAGATCTGGTTTAATTCAATTTATGATTCGGTAGCACAAACTCTGGTTTAGTTATTGTTATCATTAAAACTAAACAATTTGTTGTTACCTTTGACCTATACGACGAGTCAAACTACCTGAATACGACGTATACGTTTGTTATAGACATTTGTAACTGACACATACGTACACTGCTCTATTTAACTTTACAATTTAACATTTAAACGCCTCTGTACGAGATACTTGATGCGAAATTATTTTATAAAATATTATACTCGGACATTTTTATTCCAATATTGGAACTAATCAATTATATTTTTCATTGTTCATAAATTTCACAATTACGGCTATTGTTAACTCTTTCGTGTAAATAATAGTTTATTTTTTATTTTACCTTAATAAATGCAAAAGAAATTTTTTTTTTCCACCACAATTACTAAAATTTATTATTAAATTAAATAATGAAATCTAAATAACAAAACAGTGATATATTTTTCCCTTTCAGCGGGTAATTTAATAGGAAATAGAGTCTAAAGAAAGAAACAGTTGGACTTTAAGAAGATACCGTCGGTAAAATCTAATTTTAAAAGTTTACTCAATAAATTACAACTTTCTCCATTTAATTAACATAGCTAAATTTTACTTTTTTCTTTCGAGGAATTATTCCACGGATAAATTTCATTTTATACTTTCCTCCTACGTGTAATTCTATAAAAAAATATATATATAAATAAATAAAAGCCATATAATCTTTTAAAGTTTGAAAATTCAATAAAAAATTCAGTAAAAATATAAAGCAAAGGCTATTTTCGAGCTTACCCTATAAATAGTGAAAATATTTATAAAAACGGAAGAGGAAATGTATTAAAGTATAGACTCTCGATAACCGCAGTCTTGTGCTGGCGCATACACAGGTCAAAGCACCGGCTGAGCGATGGGGTTGTATGAGGATGTGTAACGGGAGTAAAGTGGAAAAAAAAAAAATAAAACCTCGGAAAGAAAGGCGATAATAGAGGAGGAGGTAGGCAGTGGGCGAGTTGACAGAAAAATAGGGAATGCAGGAGCATGCCACTACACCCAGTAAAGAGAGTACATAGTAGTCTAGTAGTAGGAATGGATTGGCAGTCAGCCGAAGCGCCCCTCTATAGTGAGTGCAATGGTCGCTTAAGAGCGGCGCCGCTTATGTCACCCTCACTCCTTTCTTCACTTCTTTCCTATACTATCGTATCGCCTACGGCTACATCTGCCCCTATTCACTATCAGTAAAAGTCTAGGCTCTCTACAAGGTCCAACTTTCTCTGTCTGGCTAATAAGAGGTTCCTTTGATTCTCAAGAAGAGATGTAAAAAATATTTATCCATTTGATCCAAGTTCAACAAGTTATTGTCGAGTTTAATTTTTTAATATAATAAATAGAGTTAAAGTTACATCTGGATTTAATTGGAAAAAAAAAAAAAAACCACGAGCTCTTGAGGGATATTTAAGTGTTTAAAGAAAGAAATAGGTCAGTAAAACGACACGAGTGAAAGCTCAGCTCGTTTTTATTAAACATAAAAATTCTACCGGGGACAGAAAGAGTTTTTAGATTTGAGTATTGATTTATTCACAAGTAAGTATACGGTAATGGAGAGTTTCGAGCTTACATGTGATAACTTTGGAAGGTTATTTCCGTACTTTTTTGAATGTTTTATCTTACTTTTATATATTTTCCCTGTCTCTGGTGTGTATTTTCCCTTCTTTTATGACGAGATGAAATATTCACCTTGGCCTTATTGCTCCCGCTGGCCATTAATTATGGTCAAGATTCTCTTACTTTACTTCCTTGTTTTCATTTACCGTTTATTTATTCTATTTATTTCAGCTTACTTCCTTGTTTACAAAACTTACATAAATAATCCATTTTTAAATGTAATGCTCCGCTGAATAATTCAGCCACGACTGATTACTCTCTTTTAATTATTTATTCATTTGAATTTGAATTTTTAATTTGTAATTTAATTTAAAGAAAGTCTTTGTTTATTCTTAATATTATCTCATTGTTAAATTTATATAAAATGGAAGAAAAGCTCATTGTTAATTTAAAACACAATGAATATTTCTATTATTGAAAATCATCAATACAACTTTCGATAAACAAGCAACATTAATTTATCAGTTAATAAAATTATTTAATAGGTTAAATAATTTTCTGACAAACAGTTTGTGAAAATAGAGGACATAACAATTGATAAAAAAAAATAAAAGAGCGGTACAACAAAAGAAAACGTACAATAAATAAAAGATTCCGTCAGATGTTATCTCATCAGTGTTAAAGCATCTACAAGACTGAATAAAAGGGCTGGATAAAATCACCAGCACAAATAATGCCGACATTTATTCTCAATAATGAGTCATGTTAAACATTATCTTCCCGGTTAGGTATATTATTAAAGCCCCCCCCCCCCCACCCACCCAGCTAGCATAAATCTCAAAAACAATATTACTCTTAATAAAATTTATCGTTCAATAAAAAACAAATGGGTGTCTCGGTAAAGTTGTTCTTTAAAATTCAAAGTAAATAGATATTTCAGGCACGTCTTTATCTTAATAGAAATATTTATGAAAAAAGCTTTCGAGATTTTGTTCCAAGAGTATCTCTGAGCTGTGAGTGACGGATATTAAACCCCGGAGAGCTTTGAAATTGTGAAAGCTCAAATCACCGCTGACTATAAATCATAAAATATAAGAGTACGGGAGAGAAAAGAGAATAGGAGCTGGTATGGATAGTAACAACTTTTACTGACATGTCGCTCACGATCGTTACCACTGATTATCTCAACTGAACTCACCCCAGTATACTGACTTCCAGAAAGACCGATACTTTTTCCGTCGCGCCGTTTCTTTTTATACCTATCAAGCGCGATCCTATTTTCAAACATATATCTCCTTCTATATTCTATTTTATGTCTCATATATATATTTATATCCTTGTATCTTGTGACGGGTACACTCATACCGGCACATCCGAGGTGATTTATCTTTTTTACAAACTACAGTTATTCACACAGCAGGTATTAACTTAGATTATTTTATTTATTGTCCAAGGATTTTACAAGCTGTAATCTTTAAATTTCCTTCATTTATCAATTTCTATCTCTTAGATAATGCTCGGTAATTTATTTTATTTTAATTAAAATCTTAACAACAAAAATATTACTTTTCATTTTAATCCAAAATAATAATAATAATAATAATCATCTACATTATTAAGAGAATAAAAAAAATTTTATGTTAATTAAGAAATGACCTTGTATCTTGTGAACTATTGAGATTTTTAAAGATATAAGCTCATCCCGATGTTTTACTCATCGAGACCTTTCATTTGAGTACCCACATCAATTTTTCATATATTTATATATATTATATATATGTATATATGAAAAATATATAAAAGTGCATGTGGGTGCTCAAATGAAAGCTCTCGATGAGTATAACATTGGGATGAGCTTATATTTTAAAAAATGTCAATAACTAAGAAATGATATTGTCACTTGGGAACTATTGACATTTTTTAAAATATAAGCTCACCCCGACATTATACTCATCGAGACCTTTCATTTGAATACCCACATCAATTTTTCATATATTTGATATATTTATATATATTGGGAAAATTTACGATACAACTATTGTGAAGCTGGACTATACCTTTATTACTATTAATTATCAAATATTTTAGAAGAAAAAATACTA